>CDEZ01018913.1:0-62087 GCA_000826365.1 Acanthamoeba royreba | reverse complement strand
TTGATGAATGTCCTTTGGTTCTGGATTGCCCGTACATAAGTAGATTGCGCGCTCATCCACACTATCAAACGCCATGGACGCCGACTGCAGGCTACCACGTTAGTGTATGATTCGATCAAAGCTCATAAAACTAGACTCAGCACCTGCAGTATATTGAGACACTTCCTCATGTCTCCTCCAGAAAGTCGCAGTATAGCCTCCACCGCCTCTGGTGTGGTATCGACTCTGAATGTACATTACTCTCAGAACGCTGTGACCCTTTACGCAAGAAAGTGAAACATACCCTTCTTCCTTGATTACGTGTTGCAAGCGGGGAAGCACCATTTCCTTTTGGAGTGGAGCAAATCGGAAACGAGTACAACGAGACTAGAGATAGAGAAGATTGAGTGAAGGGTCAATAACTCATAGGTACAATAGCAGCGCACCTGCAAGGCAGGGATTATCTTGTTGATGTAGTTGCAGATTAAGCAGAACCGAGTGTTGCGTGTGTATTTCTCGATTACTATCGGTACAGACCATAGTTCAGTCTTATTACTAAGGAATGATAACAGTCGTGAGATGGAATACCTCGTCGAAGAGCATTCTGCGCAGGCGATGTCATAGCATCAGCCTCGTCTAGGATAATGAGCTTTACGCCGGAGCTGTCCTTCATGGTTAGCACTAAGTTATCATTTTCTGAAGTCGGTCTAAGCACCTGAAGATCTTTCTTGTGGATGCAAAGTCTTTGATCTGCTCGCGTACCACATCGATACCTCGTTCGTCCGATGCATTCAACTGCAGAGCACACAACAATCATGAATCAATACTCACAATCAAATCTCCCCGATCGGCATCAATGCGCGCATGCGCGTGTTGACTGTGAGCACTTGGCACAGACGCACCTCGAGAACCATGGACTGGAAGTTCTTGCCGTAGAGGTACCGAGCGCATGCCAGAATCGTGGACGTCTTGCCCGTGCCTGTGCCACAAACATCACGTAGAGCAATTGCCCAGTCTTAGCCTCCAATTGTCTTCTTCTCAAAGGCGTCGAGAATACTGCGCAGGTACCTGGAGGGCCGTAGAAGAGGAGATGCGGCAGCTTCTTGTCATCGATGAGCTTGCGTACTGAGTGGGAAATTGCATTCAAAGTTAAAAATTAATAAAAATCTCTTTACAAAATGGAATAAAATTTCAAAATAATTAAAAAAAAGAATTCAAAAAATGTGAGGGGCGCGTACTTGTCTTGACGATCTGATCGTGCGAGATGACGTCGTCGAGGGTGGCCGGTCGGTACTTCTCCACCCACGGTAGGTTCTCCACGGTGCCCTTGCTACCCCCAGCATGGAGCGGGGCCGTCTCCACCGCGGTGCCCGATTTTGGGGTCGATTTAGTAGTCTTGGCCTTGACTGGCCTTTCCTCCTGCTCCATCTCATCGTTATCAGATCCTCCGCCCTCTAAGTCGTCTTCGCGCTCCATTTCTTCGCGTGTAGCGGCTGCTGGGGATGCGGCGGGCTTTTTGGGCGCTGCCCCGGGCTTGGTCTTGACGAACCTGTCCATTTGCCCTCCTTACTGGTATTCAGTACAGGAATTATGTTAATTTATTTACATTTGGCGCGAAGGACACCCTTGGTTTTCCCGCCAAATTTGAAACACATTCGTTTTTCACCAAATTTTTTAAACGTTTCACCAAATTGTTCCTGATGCGACAAAGCTCGATCGCAATGGGGTGCCTTTTACCGTGCAATCTGAATCCGCCCTAAGTCCCGTTACGGCCGCCGCAGGGGCGGAAGGCTGCGCCGGCCAGGCCCTCAATGCGTGTCAACGCCAAGGCAGTGAAATGAATTCCATCCATTGTACCACAGGATTCTCACGGAGCTGCCATCCGCAGTGCCCTTCGAGAGTGAGGGTAACGTGCTGGCAGCAGACGAGAACGAAAGAGGACCTTATGTACAAGAACAACTCGGCTCTTAAATAACCATGTATGGTGTGGAGGACATCGACCCAGTGCAAGAGATTCTTGAAGGTCTTCTTGTCTCCGTTGTGTTGCCTTCATGTACTCATGGAGACTACGGCCTGACTGAGTTGAACGCGTTCTGCAGACATCAACCTCATCGACCAGAATGTGTTGCACTTGAAGGACCTCACTTCCAAGCTGGGTACCAAAGACGACACCTCACGCCTTCGTCATGCACTCTCTGGGGTAAGGGACATGCTCCCAGGGGACAATGAATGAATGTCTCACTGAGGTACCGGGTACTACTTACAGATAAGAGGTGAAACGCAAGACATGGTGCTGGACGTTCGTGACAGGCTCAACGAAATGCCCCTCTCTCAGAGGTGGTCACCCTTTGCTCCTCTACAAGTTGAGTTGCTGATGGCTTCTTCATGAATGCTCAACGCAGGGTGCAGAAGGCCCGTCTGATGAAACAGTTCGCAGAGGTGCTCCAGGAGTACCAAGTCGTGCAATCTGATTCGTTGCAGAAGGAGAAGATTATCATGTCATCCATGAAGCAAAGGATGGGTCTGACTCCCTCTCCCTTGAAGTTGAGGCTCAATCTTATGTGGTTGTTGCAGAGCAAGACCAGAAGAGGGCAGCTGGAGAACAAGACGACCAGTTCTCACTGGAGGAATTGGTACAAGAATCCTCCTGATGCTCTTCCCCTTCTTACTCTAAACTCTGAGCATGTCTATAGGGAGTTAGAGATGTCGACCATGAGATGTTGGTGGAGCAGAATGCAGAGATCAAGAGCATTGAACGAGATATGACTCAGATCAATGAGGTACAACAGCTGCTGATGTTCATATGAGACCAACCTCATCTTGGTCATTGTGTGCACAACAGATGTTCAAGGACGTCAGCCACATAGTAGAGGCAGCGCAACCACAGCTCGATGCCGTCGAGGAAAAGGCCTCCAGCACCAAGGCTGCTACTCAGGAAGCAACAACAAGCCTAGCACAAGCAATGCGTGCTGCCATCATGGCGCGGTGGAAGACTCTGCTCATCATCCTCGTTGTTCTGCTTATCCTTATCGTCATTGTCATCGTCGTACTGGCGATTGCCGTCTCCGTGAAGTAAAGGACTGCCGCTACGTTTGTTTATTTCGTAATCATTTCAAATTTCGCAAAATGTTTCCATTATTTGAAATTCGCTTCCCCAATTTCTTGTTGCGGGCAGTTCACACAGATGTCGGCCATTGTCAACCGGTCGGACGGTACGGCCGAGGTCAATGGTGTTCGTCTCTATGGTCTCGACGCAGAGGTGAGTTTGCGTGCCACGATCACATTTTGTCCATTTATTGGTAGACTTTCCAAAAAAAGACATATAATTTTTTAATATAATATATTTTTAGATTCATCTCATTTTAAATGTATTATATATATTATTTCTTGCAGGTCCACCTGAAGCTTGAGGCGAAGCGTGATCGCGACTTTGAGCGCCAGCTGGGGGAATGGGTGGCTGAGGTGGTCGGTGAGCCGTTGGAGTTCCCTGATGACGTTGTAGCCTCACTCAAGAGCGGCATTCACCTCTGCAAGTACACTCTCTTGATGGCGATTCTATCCGTCATGATGATGATTTCAATCAGGTTGCCTGACTTGTGAATGTGGCTACCGGTACAGGTTGGTGAACAAGATACAGCCTGGCCTCATCCCCAAGATCAACATGAGGCGCATTCCTCTCCTTGAAATGGTCTGAATTCCTGACTCTGTGATCACTGGGGAAACGTTCTAAACGTTCATCACAAATGCAGGAAAACGTTGGTTTATACTTGAAGGCCTGCTGGGAGCTTGGCGTTCCTTCCGAGGACCTCTTTGTGACCTCTGATTTGTACTTGGGCAAGGGCATTCCTCAGGTTGGCATCACCTGCTCGTCGGTTGATATGAGTTGCCTCTGGATATCCATTGAACATCTCGCAGGTGTTTCAGAATCTGCAATCTCTGGCTCGTATTGCGCAAACGCGTTCGAGCTTCAAAGGGCGCAAGTTAGGGCCAAAGGTGGTGGAGAAGCGGGAGACTAAGTGGTACGATCTGTGAGACAGGAATCGCTTACGAGAATCACCTCACACACTCTTCATCAGGTCCAACGTTATCAAGAAGCAACCCATCGCTTACATCACCGACATTGAGGAGAACGAGCGACGGCAAAAGCATTATGAGCAGGAGCGCAAGATCGTTGCAGAAGAGCAAACGGAACAGGGAATGGGTATATCCGAGCTCAAAGAGAAACTCGACAGAGAAAGGAGTGAGCGAAGCAGACTGGAGGTTGAAGCCCGGGTTCTTCGGGAGGAACTGAGCAAGGCCAGGGAACAAATCACGACCCTCGAACAGGAATTAAAACAGCAGAACCGTACCACTCAAACCTCTTCTCACTCTGGATCGAAGCGAGAGAAAGAATTGGAGGATGTTATTGCTGCACTCAAAGCGGATTTGGCTCGGGAACGCAAGGAGAAGGACAAAGAAAAGGACATGCGCGTGCATCTGATGAAGCAGACAGAAGCGAGTCAGCGCGAGACCAGAGACATGCGCAATCAAATGGTCGAACTACAGGGAAATATCGAACGATTACAGGAGCAACTTACAGAAAATGGCATTGGAGTAGAGGACAGTGATGAAGAACAAGAGCTTGCCTCACTACCACAAGAACCAGTTGTGCGGGGCAATCTTGATCTTCTACGCAGTTTGAAGACCAAATCAAAGAGTGGTACGATTGTTAACGACCGTCCAAACAGTGGAAACGATATAGGCCTCACTCTGATCTCATAACAGGCATTCGCGTACGCAGCTTGAGGTGGAATGATCCGCTCAAACCTCGAGGTTTGGATGATACGATGGTTGAAATGCTTAATAAGTGCACAACAAGGGTACACTTTGCTTCGACCATGAGCCACTGAATCTCCCCCGTCATGACGTGTTCTTGTATCTGCAGGTGCTGTACTCCTCAAGTAACATCGAATTTGAACATATCATGGAATTGAACAAAGCCTTCGAGCTTGACTATGGACGCCGGCAGTTCGCATTCGTACTTAAACAGCTCATCCATCGCGTACGTTGCATCAAGCACATCATACACTGTCACTCATTCCGCTCTTAACTTTGAGCAAATACTTGCAACAGGTGCCCTCTTTGTGTCTGTCTACCTACGCTTTTGATATGATGCTCTACCTAGTCAATCGGTATGCTGTTTCGTCATTGACACCCCATGATCATCCCAGGGTGTAATGCCTCTCGTTGTAGTGTTCTGGTGGAAACGGATCGAGCCTCCAACAAGGACTTCATCGGCCTGCGTGTCCTTAAGAATGCAGCAGCAAAGCTCTACCGGGACGACAATGGACTGTTCGTCTATCTGAAAGTGCGTTCCTCTTGCTTTGATTCCTTGAACCAACAAAGCTCACTCTGCTGGTTTACTCATCAGGACTTTGTGAAAGACTTTAAGATCTGGAAAGAAGCTGCATTCTGGGAGGAACACTTCTTGGGTAACTTGCATATCTCCTGCTTGATTGAGTCGTTCAAGTCGTATCTTAACCTTCTGTTTATAACAGATGAACTGACAAAGAATAGGAAAGCCATTGAAAAGGAGCAAGGCAACCAGCAGCCCTCTGACGCCGAGTACACAGAGTTGGCAACTAATCTGCTGGAAGAGTTCGGTACGCTGCTCGGTATTTTACAGGCAAGATGAGAGCAATCTAACACCAGGTTGGATATAGTGCGCGATATGCTGGACTGGGGCGTATCTGTGGCGTCCGTCAAGTCATTTGCTAAAGAGATGGGCCAGCAGAATGACATCTCTGACTCGAAGTTGAAAGAGATCACTGTACCTTACTTCTACAACTGACCCCTTTCCATCAAACCAAACTCATTCATTCGGTGAAACGCGGTGCAGGCCACCATCAAGGAGATCGTACCGTCGACCAAGCATCTGCCGCAGCCGGTTGACGAAAGGGGATCCACGACATCCCAGAAAAAAGGATCCTTCATTGCGTCTCGTAAGCCCTCCTCACCTTATATCAACATCAAGATTGTCCATTCGACAACTGTACTCATGTCCACTTCCTTCCTCTACAGGTGGTTCGTTCATCAGAAAGAAGTCCCCTCAAGATAGCAGCAAATCATGACCACCTTCTTGTGTTGCGAGCTTCATTTTAACTTAAGGTGAATGATCATTACAAATAGCATGAAGCTAACGCGCCCACTACAACTGGCTGTCGGCGTCATCAGAGCCGAAGGTGCCCTGAGCGCGCGCCACGCTCTTTCGTCCCTTTCGTCGAATGATGATCCATGCCACAATGATGCTGATTCCCACCACGAGCAACAGCAACACGACAGCAGCCGAGCCGCCAACGACGCCGACCACAAGGCCGACATTGACTCCATCGCCGTCGCTCTTGCCGCCGGACTGCGTGTCGACGAGGAGACCCAAGGAGAGGATGGGATCGTATACAAGCGTGTGGTTGAAGGGGGGGAACACGAGCTCGAGAATGTAGTCGCCGCCGGATGGAATCACTCGATGACTAATCTGCGTGGAGGCTCCATCAATCAGGGCTACATTCAGCACCTCGATACGAAGCACGAGGTTGTCTTGGGCGGAAGAAGAAGAGGACGAGGAGGATGAGACAGGCACAAGGAAGTACGTCGTTATATCGCCGCTTCGAGTGGACCGTACGATGGCCGGTGACACGCTACTGGGCGATGGTGATGGCGATGCAGGTGAGGATGAAGGGAACGAAGTGCTGGACGAAAGCTGATACTGGAATGTGAGGTTCGCATCCCTTCCTGGCAATGAATCCTCAACGTCGGTGCTGATGTTGAGCGACCACTTGAGCGAATTCGCCGCTACCGTGATGTTGAGATCACCGAAGCTCTGTGAAGTCTGTTCACGATGATATGCATACACATGCTGAGTCGTAAGGAGCCCCAATACGTTTCCGCTATCGTCCAGGATGCTCTGCTGGGAAGTGTAGATCGCCGTTTGTGTCACGTTATCAGATGATTCCACCACGTGAAGCTCTGCAGTGACGCGACATTACATGCAATCAGCGTATGAGGCTCTCTTGCATTCAATGATGGACCACATCAGCAGAGCATAGGCCTGGTACCAGAATGGTTGCCGAAGGTGAAGTTTCCCCATTGTACACTGCCCACACTCAGGGATGAATCAACCGTCACATTGCTCAGACCATTTCCTAGTAGATCTTCATGTGTGGTAAAAGGTCAGCTGAAGAACCTTTCCTTCTTGATGATGAAGAAGAAGACGAAGGAGGCACCGGAGGACAAGGAAACTGAGGGTTCAGAGTTGCTGAAATTGGTTGTGACGTTGGCGACCACAGGTGAGACCTGCGGAGCGATACTCGGCGAAGGGGAGCTTGAAGCAGATGAAGAGGGAGTTACGGAAGCTGAAGCAGAGGGTGTAGGAGAGGGCGATGGCGTTCCAGAAGGTGATACTGACAGAGTCGGTGTGGCCGAAGGAGAATTAGTCGGCGTGATCGAAGAAGAAGGTGAAGGAGTTGAAGTGGACGAGATCGAGGGTGTGATAGAGATGGTGGGTGTGGTGGTTGGCGTTGGCGATCTTGAAGTGGATGGCGTTCCTGAGGGCAAACTTGAGGGCGAAATCGACGGCGACATTGATATGGTGGGTGTCGGAGTTGACGAACGGCTTGGCGAAGGAGTGTTTGAAGGTGTGATCGAGATGGTGGGCGTGGCGCTTGGAGTGATTGACTTTGAGGGCGAAATCGACGGCGACATTGATATGGTGGGTGTCGGAGTTGACGAACGGCTTGGCGAAGGAGTGTTTGAAGGTGTGATCGAGATGGTGGGCGTGGCGCTCGGTGAGGCCCTCTTTGCCGGCCATCGCGATAGTGAAGAAGACTTGGCCCTGATGAGGGGTGTGGATAAGGAGATGGCCGAAGGTCTATACAGACCGCACGTGAACTCGCGCCCCGCCACGATCTGTTCAAACTGAAGGCCTGGCGGTGGTGTGGCCTGGTCTTCTTTGCTTTCAGAGTTGATTTGCCAGCAGAGCACGCTGCCGTTCTCCGTAAGGCCACAGGCGTGCGAGTGGCCGCAGGTCAGGGAGGTAAAGGTCACTCCCGTTGGAGGCCTGAGGTCCAAGGAATGGCTCCAGCACACGACCTGGCGAGTCTCGTTGAGCAAGCCACAGCCGAACTGGTGTCCTGCGCATGCATCAATGAATGTGCTCTTGGGAGGCGAAGTCGCCCGACGATCGCCCCAGCAGACGAGCTCCCCGGCGGAACGGAGAGCGCAGACGACCGAACCCCCGCAGTACACTCGCATGAAGGAGCCGGACGGTACGTCGTTGAGGATCGCCGAAGCACCGTCGGAGTCCGAACCCCAGCACGTTACACCGCCGTTGTCGGCTCTGACGCCACAACCAAACTCGTCTTCCTTCGACAAGCTGATGTGGGAAAAGACCACGTCCTGAGGTACCTGGACGCTCTCTGGACTTGCTCCGTAGCAGCGCACCAGGCCGTTTGACTTGAGAATGCCACAGCTCGCCCGGGAGCCCTTAGCCATGAGGGAGAACTTAAAAGATCCGTCGACGTTGAGACCGAGAATGGAATCCGAACTGGCCGATAGTTGAAGGAACGGCCCATCTTCAAGAGGCCCGACGGTCCCCACTCCATGGCCCCAGCATGTAGCGGGTAGAGGCGAAGACAAGGTCAGCGGAGGCATGGCGAATCGACCGGCGCACCCCACGAAGAGACACGCCACGGTAATGAACACCGCCACACGGACGAACATGCCTCTTGTGTACATGGTGGTGAAGTAAGTGATAATCCCTGGCTCGGCTTTTATGTGCTCAAGAGGTGCCAGGGCCTTACGGCCGAAAGAGCAAGGAGCAGCCAATCAGAACATTTGAAGTTAGGCCTGGTGTTCCAGACTAAGTCCGACTGGTGCGAGATACGTGCGCGTCCTGTGGCGAGTCACAGTCTTCATTAGGGTGCTCCATTTGGTGCTCAGGAGGGAGCCACTGGCGCGAATCATCAAAGCGGTAAGAATAACTAGTATCCTCTCTCTCTCTCACACACAAAACAAGTCCTCGATAGAAGATGGGGAGCAAAACAACTTAGATTGATGTGAACTGGGCGAGGTGTGACAAGAGAGCCATCAACAGCAGTGAAGCACCAAATCTAACAACTGCTTCGGTTCGTGGCTGGAGTAGCTATGGAGCGTGTTGCAAATGCGCATCTTTTCTATCCACGCAGGATTGTTCCTCTTCTTCCCGTTCATCAGTGTCCAATGCTCTACCATCGATTTGTTCCTTACTCGGTGAGGGAGTTATTGATTTCTTTTATCTGTCGGACGCCACATTCATGAGATACGGCACTGGTTGCGCGCGGAGGAATGGTACCTCAGTCTGGTTGGACGACACGAACTCGAAACGAGCTTGCACCTTTCCATCTCCACCAATCCATCGAGTTTCTACTAGCCTCTCCTTGCCAGCCAACATGCTGTCCACTGTCGTTGCAACGTCCCTGCGTCATCCAAGACTTCAGTCTTATCCATCAGGTCTTCTGAAGTCAATACTTACTTGTACACGCGCCACTGATTCCTTCCTACCAATTCGACTAACATATCAAAGGTAGGGGCACCCGCTCTCTCCAGCTTGGTCTTCTGCATGGAGCCATCTCTTTTTTTTTGGGCCTGCAGGACATCTATGAGAGTGATCAAGGGCACAATAATCTTGCGCCGACAGCTTACCTGGGCATCGGATACGGTCACGGCATGAACACCACCAACGAGCTTGACAAGTGTTGGATTCTTTAGTAGACTACTCAATGTGAGGCCGTGTGCTGTCGCTAGCAATGATACGCCTGCAAGATAACTTAGGATCATACTCTTGCTCCAAGTTAACGGAGAGGGAGGTATCACACCTCGTTGAGCAATTGTGCGGGCAGACTCAGCTTCCTTTGTAGTTCCTATTTCATCTACAATGATGACTTGTGGATTGTGATTCTATGTCGAGAGTCAGCTGGCGTTCAAGTTATCGTAAGTGGTGCCACATACCTGTACAACTTCGATCATAACATTCGCTTGCACCTTTCGATCTGTTACCTGAAACCTTCTTGCTCGGTAACCAATACAGATATGTGGTACGTCTCCATCACCAGCGATCTAGATTGAATTGAGACCAGCCCGTTTAAACGACGGAGCAGAGTCGGTACCTCATTGGATGTATCAATTACGGCAACACGCTTGCCTAGTTCATCAGCAAGTACCCTTTAAGAAAGAGTTCGTAAGTCAAATTTTTTGAACAGTTGAAAGCATTTCTAATCTTACCTAGCGCAATCGCGAAGGAGTGTTGTCTTACCAACACCTGGCGGTCCCAAAAGCAAGAGTGACCTGGACGCTGAGGCTTCTTGTACCTTTATATGGACAGAAACAAACCTATCAGAAATGTTAAAGCTAGGCTGATTTGGCGCTCGTACAGTTGCTAGATCAACAATGAAGTCATTGATCATGGTGCATACACCCGGTAACTGACGACCAATGCGGTAGGTCAACCTAAGGTTGGAATGTGGTAAGGCTGACATTACAGCATCATTATGGTAGACCACGCACCCCACGATCTTATTAGTTCGATTGCGGACCGCACTGATACGGTGCAGCGTTTGGGAAATGCCAATCCTGTTATCGCTTGTGAATTCAGAACAACCTGCAGCACCAACATTATCAGTCGTAGAATCGCAGAGCGCAAGTCAGAGAACAACGCACCTACAAGAAGGGCATCAAGGCAACCCTGTAGATCAGCTTCCGAAACATTGCGCTGTGCGGCAACGGACGTATTGTCCTGGAACCATAGGACAGGCGGTCGTCCAACGTCGATCACCACCTCGATAAGTTGCTCGCGTGCAAGCTTGAGGTAACTCTTGATTGGGTCGCGCAGATTGCTAGGAAGCGTATCCAAGAGTAGCTGAAGCTCCGTATCCTCATCGAGTGACTTGACCAGCGCTAAGTCATTGAGCTTGCGCGCCAGGTCATCCTCTGATGCCGCCGCACTGCTCTGCGTACTTGACTCGTCTCTCGTTATGCGCCTATAGACAGGCCCGCGCTTCGCGTTGAAGGAAAGCAAGAGATCTGTTTGGACAGGTGGGCCCTCCATCGTGCATAACCGGTTGCCGAGGGCTGACGTATGATGCACCAACCTGGGCCCGCCGTCCCACATCGAACGTACTGGCGCGTCTGCCTGCCTCCTCGCTGCTACAGCAGTAGGCGGCACCTGTGGCCCGGGCACGGATGCTGGATGATCTGCAACGCGCGCACATCGAAATCAAGCATTAATCAATTAATTGAAAACAATCGGCAAATTGTGCAACATTGTGCAATTGATTTTATGCATCTTTGAGAAATGGAGACGTACGAGGAGTGGCAGTTCCCTTCGGTCTGGGCTTCCACCTTTGTGCCGACGTTGGGACCTCAACAGCACGCGCACTACTGGTGGTTGTAGTAGTAGTGGTAGGTGCTGGCGCTGCAGTGCGCGTAGCGTCACCTTCCGGTTCCTGCATTGATGTCGTTTTGTAAAATGTGTAAGAAGAGATTGATTACAAAACTCGAAAACAAACCTACGTTGCCAAATTTTGGCGGGAACTGGAACTTTTCAGAAGAAATTCTGTTTCCCTTCTTTTTCTCTTCTGCCTTAATTTTTGGAGTTTCGGAAACAAAACTGGAGCAGAGATACGCACGACACTTGCGCGCCAAGTTCGCGTTCCAGCATGGAGCCTCGTCCTGGTAACGGAGGCGCTTGCAAGCTCGCGCTGAAGCAGCGTAGACTGCCGACATAGACAGGCCTCCTGAGTCCAGATAAATGCAAATCGACTATGAATTTCCGAAATGATTTGGGAAATGGAAAAAGGAAATGTGGCCCAGCAAAGGTCTTTGGTGTCCGCTCGTGAAAGAAAAGGGAAAATAGCAAAACTCGCGCCATCACAGTACAAGACGGACCTTGGGTAGGGTCGTAGGTGTCATATCCGCCAACCTATGTGGACGGACACGATGAACGCGCGGCCGGGAAGGGTGAAGAGCAGCCTGACTACGATGAGTGCGTGGTTCGGCTTCGTCCTCCCTCTCTGCGTCGTCATGGTGGCGGTCATGTTGGGCAAGCCAGCGGAGGGTGCCATGCCGTTACATACGTTGAGTTGGGCCGAGATTGAAGAAGAGGATTCCTCCTGGATTCGATCGATAACCAACAGGATCGGGGAGATGCAGCAGAAGAGGACGGAGCGTAATGATGATGATGAAGAAGAAGGAGAAGAAGAAGAAGAAGGCAAAGGTGAAGAAGACGAAGAGACTAGGTTCAAAAAGGTGCACATAAATGGATGGACCATTGACACGCGCCACTACCCGAGCGTTGACGCAGACACCTCGACGCCGTTCTCGTGGGCCCGTAGCACCCGAAGCAGCGAAGGCCAGACCAGGCAAGAGGAGGGCGAATCTACTGTAGTCAGGGAACAACAAGAAGAGAAAGAGTATGAAGAAGAGGTCATCGCCTTGGTCAAGGTGACCCAGTCTTTGACTTCATGGAAGGTGAACGAGATCCAGAACTACCTCGGCGTGAAGCTGACTACATACCATGCCCACGACACCTACACTCTGATTGCGCCCATGGACACCATCAAGCGTGCACGCTCGGCTCCTCATGTGGAATGGGTAAAGCCCGAGTTCTTTGCAAAACAGAGGACTTTTGTCCTGCACAGAGGTTGATGTTGAATGCTAACCTGTTCGTTCTTGGTGGATTCAGGTCGGATGGATGCCGCCTGATGTGAAGATTGCAGAGAATCTTCAAGCTCAGATCGCAGCGGTGGCAAAGAAGCGAAGAGCGCCTGGTGAGGCTGTCTCTCCATGTTTGAGTCCTGGCTTGCGAAGCAAAGTGCACAGCTCAAGAGCGGACGAGGCTCTTCCATCGGGCGGAGAGACAACGATTGTCGCTTACTTGGTGCAACGTCAGCGTAGTATGATGGAGATGGTTGATTTGGCCAAGCAATGGCAGGCAGATCTGCAGCGAGACCGTGACGTAAGAGCCATGTTCGAGCCTGTGCTGATGGTGAAGGAGGATGTGCCCAGCAGCTTCCGCGAGAGGCTGCGGATCAAGGTGAAGCTGGATCAACTCAACGAAGCGGTTTGGTGGCTGGCTACGCGGATTGAAGTTAGGAAGGTACACGTGCAGCGCCTCATTCTTATGCACCGTCCGTATTGCCGTTGCACTCACTGCTCCTGGTTTGCACCAGCTTGATCGCGTGTTGGAGTACTCCACTCTTAACATATGGGCCTCCCGCATCATTCAAAGCAATGGAACTTCGGCCAAAGACAAGCGGCCCACTCCGCTCTGGGACTATGGTCTCTCTGGACAGGATCAGATCAGTACGACGCCCACTCACTCCTCTTTCGTGCACTGACTTCGCTAAATGAACCTCTGATCTTTAGTTGGCATCACCGATACCGGAATAGACACGACCAACTGCCTCTTCTACGATCCCGTCAATCCAGTAGGTCCCAATCATCGCAAGATCAAGTCCTACCTCGACACCAACGGCGACCCAACAGCTGACCGCGACGGAGCCCATGGTCACGGCACTCATGTGGTAATGCATTTGATCTATCAACCATCAAATGAAATGGAGCATTTCCTAACTAATTCGTGATCAAACCAAGGCCGGATCTGCTGCAGGCAATGTGCTCTGTGGGATGGAGTCCTGCGGCAACGCGACCACCATGGTTGAGGAAGCGAAGCGGCGCTGGGAGGCTAACAACTACCAGGGAATCGCCTACAACGCCCGTGTATGTCTCGTCCACCTTCCTCAGAAGAGTGTTAATGCCAGATACTGACATTCCCTTCATCAGATATCATTCTTGGACGTGTCAGACTCCACAGGTTGCCCGCTGGACGAGGGCTCCCTGTCCGGCGTTGACGCATCGAACCTTCAAGTTCTGTATGACACGGGCGCTCGGGTATTAAGTAACTCCTGGGGCTGTAGCGGAAGTAAGTGCACCCACCCTTATCCACCACCAAGCCTCTCTGATGGTGTTGTCACTGTCAACCAGCCTTGGCCACATGCACTGTCTATGACGCTCTCACGCAGGATATAGATGATTGGGCTTACACTCATCCGGTACGAGCTGTGTATGATCTCGACCTGACATTCCTCTCTCACGCACGCGCGCACGTAAGCACAGACTGCCCTTGTCGTGTTCGCCGCTGGCAATGAAGGGTCTCAGGGAACCAGCACCGTGACATCACCCGGTCTTGGCAAGAACGTGCTTACTGTGGGAGCCTCACGCAACTCCTATCAAAGCTTTCAAGACGTACCACTCCTTCCACACAATGCTCACATGGTTCTTGTACCTGACGACTCATACCATCAGGCATACAATACCTACATCAATTACACATTCATACGGGAGGACTACAACCGCTTGGTCTGTTCCGGAGACTGCTCAGGTATGGACGATAGCATCTTGGCTATCTTGTTCTTCCGCTCACAGCGAGTATGCCAGGACCTACTGTATGTTGTTACCAAAGTATATCGGATTGCTGCAACGGTATTGGCTCTCCTCCCGCGCCTTATCGAGCCTGCTGTCCATCAGTAAGTATTTGTGTTGTTCGACGTCAGAGAAGCATAGGTGTCTGACAACTACCCCTTTCTAGTACTATCAGGCCCAGCTGAATACCCCTATCGCCTGGCAGATATTCTCTCAAGACAGCGTCGCTCCATTCTCCTCGCTGGTGACTCACACTTACGACTACTGTACCTTTCACGCCATTAGACTCATGCTGAGCTTTCCTTAGGGTCCAGTTGGCGGCGGTATGACGGGCACTCGTAACAAACCTGATATCCTGGCGCCAGGAGAGATCATCATCTCGGCGAACGGCAACTGTGGGCTCACTTACAGCTGTGGCGATGGTACATCATCCGACATATCTCATTATGCTGGCCTTCTCTAAATTGTCATCATCCTACACAACAGCGACCTCGTTCAAGAATGATCCATCAACAGTGTGGTGGATGCAAGGTACGATAGATGTCTCACACGACGAAACAAGGAGTGTACTGACTACCCTTAATAGGCACATCCATGGCAACTCCCATAACCTCTGGCACAGCGGCCCTTGTACGCGAGTACTTTATGCGTGGATTCTACCCTTCAGGCACACCGGTATGCGCACAGCATCAATGCACTTATGCGCAAGTTTGTAATCCTTCACCAACAGAATGAGGATGATGCATTCGTTCCTCTTGGAGCTCTGATCAAAGCTACGATCATCAACGCGGGACAGGATATCTCTGGTTACTTCGTCGATAGCTGTACACCTGGCTCCTACCATGTTTGCTCCATGTTCATTCCTTCCTCTGACTCGTTCTTCTGCCAGCGACCAACACATGGAAGAAATTGAAAGTTGAACATCCCGCTGATTATGTCTACTGGACTGGTACCTTACGCTGATCAGCATGCACAGTGCAAGATAGATAGACTCACTCTTAGGATCGGACATGTTCAAACAGGACATGGCAGAATTGCTCTTGATCGGGTGCTGTACTTCAAGGACTACACGCCCATGTACCGCCCACACAAGCTGTTTGTCTTCCAATCAACCAACTCGTCCACCTCGCTGGCCACGGGACAGTCCCTCAGCTTCACCTTCAACAACGTGGGCAACCGTGCCACATTCTCGGCCACTCTCGTGTGGATGGATCCTGCTGGCGCTGATCTTGGTACGTTCACAGTTCCCATGTCTATCAACTGCGAAGAGTCAGCCATAAACTGAGTGCTGTGACAGCGAATGATCTTGACCTTCAAGTGAACGTCCTCAACAATGGAACCCTACGTCAGTACTGGGGCAACTTTCTCTACAACAACAACCAAAGGTACGCATTACCGCCCAGTTACGAACAACGACGAGAACGAACGGCTGATGGTGGTGGTGCTCGTCACGTGGATGGAACCAGGGACTCATCGAACAATGTTGAGAAGGTGGCACTGACAAGAGCCAGGCTGACGGCTCTCGTCAACATCACGGTCACGGTGAGCGCACAAAACATCAGAGTGGGGTCTTCTCAGGCCTTCGCTCTGGTGGTCAGCTGCGACGAGAACGGACTGCTAACTAGCTCAGGTTTCACATTGCGGCCTACCTTGTGGTTGACGATTCGCAGCGTCGTCTCACAGATCTGCTCTCTCATCTCACTCTCTTGTTAATATCCTTCTTGATCGTCATCTCAGTCACTGTTTATCTCACATTCGACGTCATAGCATTAGTAGCATTTTACTTCGAGTGCAGTAGACTTAGGAGGGCTAGATCAAAGAATTGATTAAGTTGGGCACTCGTACAGCTGCCGATGAAGATGCATGTGGCTATTTGTAATACAATTGCTTGCGCGGCAGATTCATTGCTGTGACGTTGCAGCATCGTCCGATGTAACTGCTGTGAATGATGAGGATGAAGAAGGCGAGGGAATCTCCGCCAGTCGAGAACTGGCCTGGACCAGCACATCGTAGCTTGGATCATCCCTCTGTTCCTCCTTTCCTTTGTGTGGCGACCTTGGAAAGTGAAGGTCGTCCAATCCTGAGTCCAGACCTCCCGCGAACACTGTGAGATCGGCACTGCTTCCATCCTTGCTTAACTTCCCATGCTCCTTCCTCTTTAGCTTTTCCTCTTTCTTCTTCTCTTTCTTCTCTTCTTTCTCCTTTTCTCGCCTCTCGCGTTCCTCGCGGCCTTTTTCTCTCTTCTCCCGCTCCTTCTCTCTTCTTTCACGCTCTCGCTCCTCTCGCTCCTTCCTCCGCTCTTCTTTTTCCTTCTCTTTCTGTTCCTTGCGCTCTTTCTTCTTTTCCTTCTTATCATCTTCCTTGTCTTTGAGTTCATCTCCCTCTCCCTTCTTTCGCGAGGGCCCTGGGCTTCTAGCTGATGTTGATTTGGCCAACGTTGCGCCTCGCCTATCATGACGTTGCTCATTAGAGAGAGGGACCACCAGAATGAAGTTCAGTTTCGTACCGGCCGCGCTCAATATAGCTCCCACTCTTCGTCAATTCTTTATCTTGACTCATTTCCTTCTTCAGGTCGGCAGATACCCGCTTGAGCTCCACCTGCATAACGCAATCGATCAATGGTGTGATTATTTTCATGCGGGATTGCAGAGAATGTACCCTCAAGTCCGACAGGTGCTGACGCTCCTTAGCAATCATGCTCTCTTTTTTATCAATTCGCTTCTCTGTCTTCTTGATCAACTTTTGCACTTTCATCAACTTCTTCTCAAGAGGAGTCAGATGCGGTATTGTCGGTGTAGAACCACTCGAACTACCCATAGCCTGAGTCGGGTCATCTGCCGACATTGAAGACGAGCGCTTAATATCACTGGCGTTAAGGGGATCGCCCGTGTCTGAAAGGCCATCCCAGTGAACCCGGTCAGCCTTCGCATCGAGTCTGGATTCATCTTCGCCCTCACTCGAGGGTGGGCCTGGTTGAAAGTCTGATGCGGGTTGTGTCTGTGGGGTGACTTCCCCAAGCTCTGGAGTACAGCCACACCGATGAGAGGATTAGTTCCAATGTTCTACGTCATCGCAAAGCAAGGAACGTACGATGTGAACTGGGAGGAGATGGAACACTTGGGGGAGGCTGCCCTGCTACTTGCAAGCCCGACTCTGCCATTTCACTATGATGCTCATCCCCGATATTATCCTCACCTCCTTTGCTTGGAGGCGATGCTACTATCTCTTCTTCTTTAATATCCTCCCGTGGGGGTAGATTCTCGCCCTCAACGTACTCGGGAGGTGCCATTTCAGCATCTGATATGCGTTCTCCGCCTTCCAGCTGAGAACAGAAAACAGCCACTTGAGTCTTCACCGCAATATGAACTAAAACATGAGAGCCGCACCTGGGGCGAAGAAGAGGTAAGAGCTATAATGTTCTTCTTCCATTGTTTAGCTTTCTGAGCAGCAGTCCATTCGCTTAGGAATCTGAAGTAAACGAAGAAAATAATTGAGTAGATTCTTAAAGCTGTCACTGATATCAATCCCCATACTTTCTCAAGTACGCTTGCTGCAGTGGATTCCTAATGGTGCCCTTTCGCACCCTAATGGATAGTTGTTAGGTTCAGAATGACCATTTGAGACAAACGTGTACAAACCTCTGCAAGATCTTAATAGCATGCGAAATAGATTGACCGAGAGCAATAAGACAGGCAACAATCACTGTAGCCGAACGTCCTTTTCCGCCATTGCAGTGCACAACCACTGTTTTGCCTATCAAGAAGAGTGCTTCAGCCTTCTGAGCGCGACCAAATTAACGAAAGGCCAAGTACCTTGTCGTAGACAGGTAATTATCTTCTCTACCAAATCGATCAGACGAGGAGTCGACTTGGGAATCCACTTGTCCTTTATCGGCAGATACCTGCATTATTTTGTAGTGAGAAAACCTTCTGCTTAGATCGATTGGTCATATAGAAAACGTACAGGGACTCCATTCCACGCTTCTTCACCTCGTCAAATATATCCTCAATCTTGAGATCGCGCAACTCCTGTTATTCTAAGATAAGCTACAGGATAAAACAAGGCATAAGAGGCAAGAGTACCTGCTCCCTAACAAGGGTGACAAGCACATCGCAATGATATTCTTGTCGCAACCGATCCAAGTCTTTATACAGATCCCTTGCCCAAACGTGCCTCTTCTTTCTTTTCTTACGGCCAGGGCACATGCATAGGCCAATTTGCCCATGCTCCGCCATGTAAATGTCCTACATCGCAGGTCAGGAATGTCATCGCAAATGTAGTCGCCTGAGAGTACCTTGCTATCCACGAAGTCTACAATAAGGGGCCAGTTGTCGCTGTCCCATACCGGCTTCTCTGTTCACAACAAGGATAAGCCTTGAGCTTCAAGATGTACAACACGCTTGTGCAGCAACAACCATCTGCACAGGGAGACGAACCTTTCTTCAAGCGCTCCTTCAGCTTCTTGATATCCTTAGAAACCTTACGTGATTCAATTACGTAGTGAATTTCACTTCTGTTGATGTAATCGTCCTCCTTAAGCGGGACGAACTCCCCTGCTCAAAGATTAGAAGCTGAGAATATGTAATGGGGGCATGCATAGAGGCTGTACCATTGTCCTGAACAGTGAATACAACTAAACTGCCTGATTCGCACTTGAGACTTCGGCACACAGCTTCGGTGAAATCGCGCCCTGACAATAAAAGCGTTGAGTGTTATAAAGGACCAAATCTTAGTGGGTCAGTCTAGCAACCTGTGAGTTCCTTTGTAGTCTCAAGATAACGCTTTGTGGGTTCCAAATTGAAGAAGAATTTTATCTCTGGTTGACAAAAATAAAATCAGAAAGACAAGAACATGGTGGAGAATGATCTCGTAGCACGCGTACCGTGATAGAGGGACAGTTCGTCCTCAAGTTCCTATAAGAAAAAGGAAGTGAGAAGGATTTGCAAAGAAGGCACAAGCACAGTGACGCACATCATATTCACAAGGAAGCAGATCATCCTCTCCCTTGCCTGAGAAAGCACGGCTAATAGAAGGTGAGGAAGCATCTGTGAATAGATAGGAAGATGTAAGAAACCCGATCCACAGCACATTGAATTACAAACCGCACACCTTTAGATGCCTTTTTGTGAATCAACACCTGAGGAAACAAGTGTAAGAAATTGCTGATGGCTTCGCCGGCGAGAGGGAGTGTACCGGAAATTTTTCCTTTGATGAATCTCTTTTGAAGCGAGATCGCAGTGACTTGCTTGGATCCTCTTCATCATCCAGGTCATAGTCCATATCATCGCTATCGCTGTCAGTTGTGGATTCGGTGACAGATGATTCACTATCTGTTTCTTCCTCCTCCTCCGATTGATGAAATGACGGCTGACGGGAGTGTTCATGCTGCTCCTTCTTTACAGCCACAACCGGCGATGCTACCGGCATTGGGATGGGCCGATCGACTTGCATTAAGTCGGCATGTAACACTGCGTCAGGACCAATTGTGTCGCGATCACCGGTGTCTCGACGTGGTACCGGCGCCGAGCCCGGAATCTTAGTCAGTTCGTTGCGCTTCACCGTTTCCTTAGAGTTGGCTCGCTGTCGACGCACAGAACCGCTTCCACTACTAGAGGAAACAGCAGGAGTGCGTTTTTTCCTTTCGATTCCAGGAGTTGAGCGTTCTTTCTCCCTTTCGTCATGCTGCATTTTATCACGCGAATTGGCTTTATCTGGCTTGCCAGCTGTAAGAGCGAAAGAGTGAGAATCTGGGTTGAACACAAGTTAGGGCGGCATTAATGCATACCTTGTACGACTGCCAGAAGAGGACTCTTCTTGTTTGCGAGTTTAAGATGAGCATAGCGGATGAGCTTCAGTCTGTGTCCAGCCTTTTTCACACCAACGGACACCAGCAGAGAATGATCGAAATCGCCGAGCATCGATCCATCCAACTCGTTCTCCTGTATTCCCGCAATAGAGTCAGACACGCAAACAGAAGTAGCTAACCGATGGAATAATGCTGCGCACCAGGAAAAGTGAGACATAGTACACTGCAAACTCCTTATCAATGCCTGCATTCTTAACGAAGCTGAGCCAGTATGAGCGCCAATGCGTATTCTCGCCAGAGTACTGCTGTTGCTGCAGAGAAGGAAGCCACGGCCACGATTAACGCAATTAATACAGGAGTGTGGTCCAAGGTCAACTGTGATGTGTGGGCTGCATGCGGTCGGTACATTTTTCTCTGAGTGAGAGGAGGATAAGGTGGCGGTGCCACCCGATGAGTAGTGCGGCGGCGAACCCGAAGTCGAAGCAGAGACTGAGAGCAATCGCGGCGATCCAGAGCCAATGCGCATCGGCGCCGATCCGCCGCCGTGAGGCGACAAGGGGTTGTGCTGCGCAGCCGAAGGGTTCGTCACCTCACCGCCGGTGCCAGCTGCCACGGTGTTCCCTCCTCGAACTTGCTCGGGGCTCGGCACGAGCACCTCCCCGCCCACTACTGCTGTATTGTTGGGCGCGTCCGTTGGGTTCTCGCCCGCAGAGGGCTCCATGGTAGGCACTGCACTTCGAAACCAGACCAGACCCTCTGCCGCCAAGGAAAACAATCTTTAATCTTTTGGGAAAAAAGTCCTTATCCTTGGAATCCTTTTGTTTATGTAATCAAATCAAATAATTGGCAGAAAAGAAAAAAGAGACGATAATGAACCTTAATAATTGAAAGAATATAAAATATAAAATGAAAAACAAAACAGGGGTCACCTTTTGAAAAAGTACAAACTTACCTAAAGGGGAGACTTGAGGGAAAAATGAAGTCCTCTCCTGTCTATCGTTCGGCCGAGTACGAGTAACTAACGTCTTGTTGGATAGCGCCTTGTATTTGGAAAGGAATTTCAACAATGAGCTTGTGCCGGCTTTACATTCCACCGAAAGATTTGAAATCGTTTACGAAACTACTTTTCCAAATTGTTTCAGCTGGGCAGGTTTGCCTTGCCGATAGATGTGGCCCGTTGTGCCTCCACCATCGTCGTATGTCGCGGTACTGGCACATCAGGCGGCATGGAATCGGTTGTGCGAACGATCAAATGTGCCAGAGGTGCTGCGCAAATTTCCGCTGAGCGATCCTGCCGTTAAGATCGAGCAACAGGACGATGCATTCGAGCGCGATCTTCGCGAACGTCAGCAGGAGGCAGAACTCAAGCGGCACTACGACTTACTCATCCACGACATATACCAACGACGCGTTCTTGGTACTTTTCTTGGAATGTTGAGAATATTCCACATATAAATATAATATATAAAACAAAATTCTAACAAAATAGTAATAGGGATTCGAAGACCGACACCCGATGTTACTGCGCCTGCTGCTGAGGAAGGCCGGACGGATGAACAACACAAGGGGACCGATTCGGTTCAGGTGACGGTTTCGAACAGAATCGAAGACAACACTATCGAGGTTAGGGATTCTGAAGTTGAGCTCATCAACGGAGAAGAGACGGAGAGTAACGGCGAGGCTACACAATCGCCTTTGATCAGTAATCCAATTTACAGCCCGCCCAAGTCACCCGAGAACTGGCTAACAGTACCATCGCCCTGGAGTGTGCAGTTGTTCGGCTGATACCAACGTTTGTCTGTATGTGCAATCAGATTCAGGAACCTATCAAGGATGTGCAAGAATCTACATCATTTGCACCTGCGCCGGCACCAGCTGCGCTTGCACCTGCTGCATATGCATCTGTACCTGCTGTATCTGCATCTACAGCACCTGCGCCTGCACCTGCTGCACTTGCTGCATCTGCTGCACCTGCTGCACCTGCACTTGCACCTGCACCTTCTCCTAGAACAACCTATACTGCCGAAACCACCCTTCTCTTTTACCGGTAGGCCTCAGCTTCTCCATCGAAAAGAACATCAATGAGATAGGTTTTCCTTCCTTTCTTCCACAGGAAACGACCCTACTGCTATCACCGTGATCCACAAGGATTTGTCTGGACAGGTCGAAGGTACGAAAGAGATGTAGTCTCTCTCATCACAGCTATTAACACTTTGGACGCGAAAGTTTACTTGATGAATGGGACCGCACGGATGATGATATGGGCTCTGGTTTTATTCGATTAGAATCTCCAAGGTGAGCTTCCTTCCCACTTAGAGTTGGATATCACTTACTTAGAAAGTATAGACCCAAGAGGACCGACCTGGACAAGCTGACCCAAGCGTGCCAGGTACTTCTCTCCATCAACGGTGTAAATGCACGTGTAACCATCGTTTATTCGGATAGATGTGCAAAGACAAGCCTAGCCCTATCGCCCGAGAGCGAGGCAAGCGTGCTGCAGCAAGGGGATATCTGAAGCGGAACATACGACTTGTTCATATGGATCTGAAGCTTCACAGCCTCCCTTGTCATACAGAGGATGAAGATGTAAAAGCAGTTTTGGAGGGGCGTGGCTTGCTCCCGCGACGAAGGGGAAGAAGAGTGCCGGCCAAGAAGAAATCGAAAAGAGGAAAGCAAAAACAGCAGGATGATCAAAATGTGGAGGAGATCGATACTACTAGCACTGTCGATTCTCGACGATCACGCCGGTTAAGAGGCGAGAGGGACGAAGATGAGGAGGCTGTAAAGCGACCTCGCTTCGCCGCTCCACCCTCTCCACCAGACGTGGGTCGGCGAAAAAGACCTCGACGTAAGCAACCAGCTGAAGATTCCAAACCACAACCAGATGCATCCACCACTGCACCTCTGCCTGCTCAGCCTTCTTCCAAGCCAGCGCGGCCAGCCAAGAAGGTACAAGTGGTGGAGATACTCTTCCCGCTGCCGGATCAGACAGCCACAGCCTTAGGCAAGACCCGGCTTCGATCCACACTTGTCGAGGATGAAGAACTATCTGACGATCCCTTTTCATTTCCATGCTGACTGAAGCGACCTTCATGCTGATGTTTGTGCCCTTCGGGCGAATGATCCCAACATATCGCCTCCTTTACTTCGTTGGAATGTAAGGAATGAAGGAAGGTAATTAGGTACACTACTTGCTTTTCGCTGTTCTGTTCCCATTTCCGGATCGTCGACGTTTCGTTTCATCTTCAGCGGATCGACCTGTCCATTCATTCACTATGGCGACCGTGACCAACACCGTAAAGCCCTTTCCATCCCGGTCCCCCGCTTGTTCGCCTTCCATTTCATGTGAAGGTTGTCATCTTTCCGAAGCAGAGAAACAAATTAAATTCAAACGATGTGGAGCCTGGTGCGTTACTACTCCCTCACCGTCACCTCCTTGAAAAGATGGAAAAAAAAAATCTAGGTCTCATCTTTTTGTCATCGCCGGGAAATTTCGATGTGATGACATTCTTCTGATGACGACGTTTTGTGATGTTCATCAGTCGTGCAGTGTGGTATTGTGGGGAAGAGTGTCAGCGAAAGCAATGGCCTACGCACAAGCCCAAGTGCACACAGGCGCAGCAAGCCTCCGTGGTGAATAGTGTTCGCCCGGCAGTTGCACCAACGGCCAGCCGGGCAACCTACATGAGGCGAAGCGAGCTGAGCGACGGAGGGGACGAAGTTGAGGGCGACGACGCAGAGAAGGAGGTCTCTCACTATGATGATGATGACTCGGATGATGAGGACGCCTACGAGGGATACCGACCTGTGGCTGGTCCTGATCA
This sequence comes from Acanthamoeba royreba, assembly GCA_000826365.1. Classification (NCBI taxonomy): domain Eukaryota; phylum Discosea; order Longamoebia; family Acanthamoebidae; genus Acanthamoeba; species Acanthamoeba royreba. Next base: position 37,988 of record CDEZ01018913.1, on the reverse strand, counting down.
GTCTAGCATTGAAACTCTGGGTCGACTCATGCAGCAGTTACAAATGGGACGAGGGGGCAACATGGGTATGGGTACGATTCCTGATGGATTCTTGGATTGATGAAGAGGAACTCACAACAGCGCGCAGTGGGGTCACCTTTGGGAATGGGTTTGACTTCGTCTATTGACGAAGAGGAACGGCAACTCCAGATGGCCATTCAGGCGTCTATCAAGGAAGAAGAGGTAATGTCAGAAGTGAACTGAGCTTAGCTATACCTTGATTCATCTTCATGGTTCTTTCGTTACTCTCAGGAGCGGGTGCAAAAGGAAGAAGAGAAGAAGAAACAGGAAGAAGAGGCAAGGAAGAAGGAAGAGGAGATAAGGAAGGCTCAAGATGATATTCAATCGGTATCATATTACTCGTTTCAAATGCACAATGTATTGTACCTCTGACCTTCAGTATGCTGCAGTTCTACCGGCAAAGTCTGGCCAAGAGTCGCGATGGCACCAAAGAGCTCACAAATGAACGACACGAGACCAAGGAAGAGAACGAGGGCCAATCGCAAGAGCGCGCAGTCACGTATGACGAGGATGATCTTCTCTATAGTGATGACGAAGAGGGTGGGTTCTCTGATTTTGAAGACGCAGATGACGATGATGATGTGGAGGATTCCTTCGGTGAGGAGGACGACTGAGGCCGTTTTTTGACAAACACGAAACTGTTCCGAAACGCGTTTCATTTTGGCGGGAAACACCGGTTCAGGCAAAACGCTTTCCGAAAATCTTTTGCCACGTCACCAATCCCCGCCAAAATTGAAAAATTAAAACCAAACGCATTATTATTTTTCTCATCATTACCGGAGGGAATTATTCCAATTTTTTATCAGATCCCACCCATTGGATTCCAACACCCATCGATGCAAAGACTGACCTACAAGCTCATACGAAAAAAGGCGGCCACACCACTTGATCGCTACAAACGATGGCGATTGGAAGTGCAGTGGTGGCGCGGGGCTGCCTGCCTCTTCTGGAGTGTGCCACTCGTCTTCACGATCCTCATCCTCTCCGATATACTCCTTCCCACCCTCGGCATAACCGGTAATTCTTGTCTCGTATAAAATCCAATTGTGCGTGTAAATTGATTAAATCAAGTAAAATGGTAATCAATAAATCAAGAGCAAGGCTACATTTTTTAAAATGGCTGAATCAGCATTAACTTGGTGGTTGTGGTGCAGATGCTTCGCGATGGAGTCTGTTCAGCCTGGGCGGCGTGGTAGGGGCGTCCCTCTTCACGTCCCTGATACTGGCCTATGTCCAAAGTGCGAAGCTCACGCTTGCTGGTACGTATCCTGCTGCACCTGTGCCAATGGCTCTGCACCCTGAAGCAGTACTATACTCTGTTCATACTGATGATGATGACCACCACCCTATTACAGTCACGGGAAGCACGGCCACCTGGCGTTTCGTTAGCCTGCTGCGACCAGCATACGTCATCTTCCTTCTCACCTCATGCGCTGTTTCATCTGCTTGTCTCCTCCTTCTCAGCTCGATCTATCCCAACCCTGGCTTTCCCTCCTTGGTTTCTCTCCACCCATTCGGGTACTTGGCTCTTGCATCCATTGGGCCATTCATTGGTGTTGGCTGATTGCTCTCACTTGCAGCTTTGGGCCAGCCGGACTTGAGGGATGTCTTGGGCTTGCGGCCAGTGGCGTGGTACTTGGTGCGGTGGCTGCCTACCAGTACTTGAACCGAGGCTTGTACGCTACTGCGCTTCATGCCATCATGTACTCGACTGACCTGCTTGTATTGTCACTAGAAACGTTCTCTCTTTCCCTTCTCTACAAAAGGGCCGCATCTTCCGACTCAAGGGCCAACTGCTGCCTACATTACTCGACAGTTTGAAGCTCAGCCTTGCCGCACTGCTATCCTACACATTCTTCTTCGTCCTTCACTATCTGTCCATCTTGTTATCCGCACCAACGCTGCAGCCTCCATCGCTGCTTCCTATTTCCCTCTTTACTCTGCTGCATATCTACACGACATCAGCGATTGTAGTCTTCAGTCAGAGGCTCGCTACCCACCTCATGCATATAATCTTGACTCAGTGGATCAGCTTCGAAGGCCGTGGTGGTGGCGTTGGCGCCGAAGGTGATGTTGTTATTCCGGCCTTAGAAGAAGAAGTTAAGGTACTCGATAGTGGGATTCTTCATTCATGCTAGCTTTTCACATCTGTCTTCTCTAGGTGGGGACAACTCCAGGAGAAGAGTGGAAGGACTATCAACCTGGCAAAGCTTCTCTGATGGGTGCACTTGCCCTCATGGAGCTTGCAGGTCTTGTTCGTACATCTCCACGACGGCGCGCTCGCATCTTTGCAGATCACACTGGTACAAGCGTTGGCTTTGATATTTGTATGTGGAGATTGTTGACCTTTCCAACCAATAGGCAAGGCGTGGGAATCCGTACTCGCACACACTATCGGCATCGTTGACTCGATGACTCACAGACTGCTTGTCGCCACACGTACACAGCTCTCAATTCTTTTGTGATTATCGATCACTTATGAGGCACTGGGGATACTTTATGACTGCAGAAGAAGCAAAGGACGAGCGAAAGTATATCAAGAGTGGAAAGCAGGGTCTTGGCGCTGCTCTTAATGCGGCCTGGTTGACGTTTTGCCGACGTTTCCTCATCCACTCGTCTGCTCGCAGAACCGAGGCCATGCTCTCAGATTTTTCCCTTACCATTTGGAGCGTTCAAGGTAGACTCCTTCCTGCCCTGATCGTCTTGGTTGCTATCTAATCTTGCCTGATTCTTTGCAGCGCTGGCTGGCCTGGTGGCAGCGTCTCGGGAGGAGGATCGGTACGGTGTGGTACAGAGGAGCGATGGCGTGCGACGCACCCTTCACTCGCTCGTGGCCCTTGACCTTGCGCTAGAAGCCTACTGCGCCCTACCCCTGCCTCTCCCTAAGCCGCCAGTTACATCGGTCGCCGCTTACAGCAACGTGCGACCACACCCGCATGCCATCGCCACTTGTATATCCCCTTGAGCCTTTCCGGTTGATTTCAAAGTATTGATCTGAGCGTTCCATCCTCAGGTGTGGAGAGTGGTGTCTACCAGGTGATCACCGTATTCTACGATCACTTACCCGCCTTCAAGTTCCCTCCAGCGTACGCGCGCAAGCTGCAGAGCTTCGCCGACTTCCAGCAATAACCAGCAGGAACAGCTGTGTACTCAAAATTTCGCTCTTTTGAAATAAATTCGAAACGAAAAAATCTGCGGAATGTGGAATCGGAAACTGGACATTCCTTTCTTTTCTCTTCCGGCCCACTTCCTTGAACAAGATGAAGCTGCACACGTCCCAGCGCGGCATTGGATTCGTGTCCACCTCGCGCCGCGAGATTGCTGCAGAGCCTCTCTTAATCAATGAGGAAGGAGAAGATAGGCCAATGCCCAGGTATGAAAACGAATTGATTACGAATTAAAAATGGCACTTGCCATCGCAGATCAGAATGACGTAAGCGTTTTTTTTTGTTCTTTCATAAAGCCGCAAGGAACGAGTGGTGGAGGATGCGCATGGTTCATACTCCATCCGTAAGGACACCCGTAAGATAGAGAATCGCATAGAAACACAGCTAGCCGAGCTAGAGGTCTGTCCCCACAGCAGTGGTTTTGTGCTCACGCCGCTTACACTTCCAACTCACTTGCCTCGTGGTGCGAATGACCTGCAGCGATGGATGGTGAACGGGCAGCGAATGCTGGATACACAGGCGCGTAGCGGAAGCGATGAACAGTGGGACCAACTCCTCAATACCGGTGAAGCCCTGATTACGGAGATTGAGGGATTGCTCGATCAAGTATGTATATACTCTTCATCTTTCATGGTCATGTGGGATGTATGTAGCTAATTGGATCGCCTCATCAATTCACAGCTGGCGGATATGAATAGCATACACGCAGTGCTAACCACGAATGCTGATACCAACGGCTTTTATGAACAAGAGGAAGTACGGCAGCGTGAAAGCCGACAAAAGTTCCTCCAGCAGAGTTTCGTTAGACTTCGGCACTCAGCGTCCGAGCTGACACAAAAAGCACGCCTTTGGTAACAATCCTCGTGCCACCATCTCTCTGGGCGTACATGCTCATCAAGAATACTCTCTAAACGTAATAGCAAGAGAGCGGCAATGTTGAGTGGAGCGCCTAGCCGGCAAAAGGAGAAATCCTCTAACCTTGAGCTTCTAGCAACAGAACGCGCGAATCTCCAACAAGCCACTGCTGCTCTTGACGGTCTGGTTCAGTACGGATATTCTCGGCTTGAAGTGGTGAGAAAGATTACTCATCATTGCGAACTTCGGCAGGCAAGCCATAGAAACGAGGGTCGTACTACAAGAGCAGACGGTTTATCTGCAAGAGCAAACGGACAAGGTTGATAAGCTTTCTGGTGCGCACTTGGTTCTTGTGGTGAGACGCTTGGTGGTCATATAGCCTTTCTTACTTTCATCATGCAGGGGTACTACCACGGATTAACCGAGTAATGACATTCATAAAAGTGCGCAAGTGGCGCGACATGGTCATATTAGGAGTCTTCATTTCGATCTGCATATGCGCTCTCTTGCTCTATGGTCTCTCTTATCGAAAATGATGCGTGAAGCACCATTCCCGCAAAGTCCCTTCATCTGTACATATTTCAAGTTTAGATTATATCTATTCATGCATAGTTGGCTGCATATTCACTGATCGCTCAGCAAGTGACTAATTCAGCTTGCGCTGAGCGGGAAGTAGAACTTGGACATCAGTTCCCTGTAAATCACCTCGTCCTGCTCAAGAAAGGTGACGAAGATGATGCGATCTACCCTATCTCTGTTGTCAGGCGTCTCTAGCCACTTCTCGCGACACAGCCAGGTCAGCATAGAGTGTTCTCAGTAGTACCAAGACGAAGCGCAGGCGTACCCTTCTCACAGTAACCAGAGCTATGTGAGCCGAAGGACGCGAAGGGAAACGGTAGGCTCCGGTGGAGATGCAACAGAAGGCGATGGACCGTACATCGTGCTCGATCACACAAGCCAGGCAGCTCTGGTACGAGGCGGCAAGCAACGGATAGCCACTCCGCTCATCGTGCAGATCGCGGTTCGGACCCACGGTGTGGAAGACCAATCGACACGGCAAGTCGTACGCCTGCGTCACTTTGCACTGATCAACATAGATAGAGCACGTCAGCATGCGCTGGTATGTCCTTCTGCACACTTATATACCTGACCGTGTTTGCAGCCGCCTAGTGGGCGACATTCTTCTAGGAGCCCAGGACCAGCTACTCGATGAATGGCCTTGTCGATGCCACCCCCACCAAGTAGGCTCGGTCGCGCAGCATTGACGATGGCATCCACGGCCAGCCGCGTGATGTCCCCCCGCCACAAGGACACCTAGGTGCGAAGGAAGAGTGCCACGTCATCACCTTTTACCCATCATCAAGGCCAACTCCTCGGGCAGTGGTGAGCACTATGCTACCTTGCAGTTGAGCTCATCCGATGGAGTGAATGGTGTGAGCACCCCAAACCTTCGGTCGTCCTCTTCGTCCAGCTTGCTGGTGCTCACTGTCTCCAGCCGTTGTTCCTCATCATCAGTACCGGACCACCTTCGCCAGCTGTCTTCTTCTTCGGCCTTGAGCCAAGTAGGAATGTCGCTCAGACGAAGGATGGTTGCGGTAGTTGGTTGTGGCCGCTCATCCGTTGTGCCAGATAAACCTGAAGGCAGCGCTGGCGCATGTTCGTCCTCCATCCTTGCAACTTTGTCAAAAGGATGGTATTAACTCAACACTTTCGAAATGATTTGGAAATTGACTAAATCTTTAACAGAAAGCAGAATTTACGAGAAAGAAAACAGCAACTTTGTTTGTGCAATTATGGAAGAGGAGAGGAAGGAAGCAAGCCTGTTGGACTTGCCCTTCGACTCGTGCCTGGTCTGGGTGCTCACTTTTCTTGAGCCGCGTGACGTACTGGGTGGCCTTGGCCTCGCTTGTCGTGACCTTCACCGCGCCGTCACTTCGGAGGCCAGCGACCTCTTCTGGGTGCGCTGCACACTCTTTATCCTATTATTTCCTTTTATATTATTCGTAATATTTTTATTTCCTAATTTGTATAATTATTGACTGTCGTTGATAGGCTGGACAGTTTTTGCATCGTTTCGGTTCGGACTTCTGGGGCGAAGCGGTGGGACCGCACCCGTACCAGTATCAGGCTCCTACTTGTGTACGCACGGAGGAGAGTGGAGTGCACATCACACGTGTGGAGATGTAACACTCATCGGTCATTGACACTCACGTGCAGGAAAACGCCAACGAAGAGGATGAGCAACGAGATAGAGAGAATCCCTGGCGGCGATTCGCCTGTGGTGAAGTGCTAGCTGAATTTGCCAAGATTCTGTCATCTCCTGATGAGCCGCTTGCTGCTGCGGTGCGTTCATGGATGGTGTAGGAGTGAGTGAAAGCAGCTTTGTACTGAATGCAAGCTGATCCATTGTTGCGCAGCATCGACTTCTGTTGCGTGGCGTGCAGGAAGCCGGTGGCTGGATGAACATGTTCAAGGCCAACCATCGCATGCTTTCGTACATCCTGATCCTACAGTCATATTCATTCTTTCCTCGTTACCGAACGTGTTGTCAAACAGAGCTTGGCGGAAGCCAGCTGACGTATCGTTATTGATAGCGGGGATGCCTGGATCTGGCAAGTCGGCCGTAGTTAACTTCATCGCTGACGACCTCATGGACAGATTATACGTCGATCAGTCTAATCCTGGTACTCTTGCATACCTTGTGGGGTCGCTCTCGAAGAGCTGGACACTAACCAAGATTCCACAGGAGGCAAATGCCGTGTGGTTAGAGGCCGTCTGCTGCCGGGTATTTCGTTCCCAGGGGTGCTCAACATTGTGGAAATTGAGAAACCTAGGCGCTGGTACCACCCATACATGTTTCTGAATGATTGTTTCTTATGTTCGTTGCTCACCTTGCAATAGGTACAATCCCCGCTTCCGAGGTGCCAACTCACAGGACGTGCACATAGTGTATGTAATGGACCGCAACCAACTTACGGCAATGAAGGCGAATGATGAACAGCATGGAACAACATTACTCGGTAAAGCCTAACATCGCTTACGAGGTTCTTTCGTAATACTTGTATGATTGTATAGAGGGAGTGTATCGAGAGTTTCATGGCATGCTGGGCGAGGCCAAGGGCGCAGCCGGCCGGCAAGTGCTTCTATTGCTCACCTCAAGCGACCCACAGAAAGGTGAATACCCAACTTGGTAATTCCATGCAAGAACGTAGCTCATTTGGTGCAGAGGCGATGGACAGAGCCGAGGTGATGAAGTTTCTGAGGATTAATCAAGTATCTAGTCTAATTCAGCGCCATCACTGTCGGTGGTATGGCGGGCCAGTCCTGTTCGTTGTTAGCTGCATTGATCCGCCCAAGCTAGAGCATGACGAAGATAAGCATGATCCTGCTGAGGTAAGGCAGCTGCAGCGGATGTTTGCCGGACATCGTCGACATCTCGTATTGCCAAAGAGACCTGACGCCGCTGAGGAAAGAAATGAATGCAACAAAGAAGAGGAAATCAAGGATGATCAGGGTGAAGTTGGTACAACGAAGAAGAGGAAGATAGAAGAGAGTGAAGATAAGCGAAGAAGGAAGCGCAGGCGACAAGAGCATGTAGAGGACTCGGTGGCTGAGCTCGAAGAATTTGCACGAGACTGGAAGGATGAAGAAGATGAACAGGAAGAATTCAGGCAAGAGTGGGAGGATGATAAGCAACTTAATCCGAATGAGATATGTGAGGATGTTACCGACCGGGAGAAGCTAACCCTTGGCTTGCGATGGGTTGCCGCTACGCCTGGCTATTTTTCCCATCAGCTGTACGACTCCTCTCCAGCCACAAAGTCGCTTCTTATAAGTTTACCAGAGTCAGGATCTACTGGGGAGCTGTACTGGGCCAACTGGTGGATGACGTCCAGGACATGGTACGGCGTTTGGTAGCCAATCGCTATACTTGAAGGTTCACCCTCAACCTTTCCGTTCTCTTCTCTCCGAGTACACACCATACTCATCAGCAAGATAGTTCTCTTGCAGACCCTTGATTACCCACCATGATCAACCATGATCAAGTGGAAAGGAAGCAGATAAAGATAATTGATCAAAAGGAACATATGGTTTATTCGCACACTGTTCATCTTGCTGATGATGCATGAGCATGTGTGTGCAGAGTGCAACGGTGCAGCTCATATCTTTGTCTATCTCTCTTAGTACTGCTTGGTCTTGGTGGTGTTAATGGAAGTGCCCACGATGGTCACGGGCACGTAGCAGCTGTTCATCACCGCCTGGCTCGACGAGCCCATCAGCGCCCTATGGTGGTGCAGAGTGAGTTGATTGAGAGGTCTCCAACATCAACACTGCCACCTGCGTAGAGACAACTTGGTACGGTACCTCCTCATGTTGGACACGTTCTCTCGGCGTCCGATGATGACGGAAGCTGCGCCCTTCTTATCTGCGATCTAAAATCATCGAAGGTGAGCAACATCCACATATCGATATTCGTTTATTTTTGAATTATTATTTTTAATTTTTAAATTTTTATATCTATCAGAATTTTAATGGTAATTTTCTTATTTTAACTAAATTTTAATGTTCAATTCAGCAATTAATGATGGTACCTTGCAGACGTGGTCGCCAAAGTTGGTGGTGCCGGTGTAGCCGAAGTGCTTGAACTGGCAATCGCGGCCGGCCTTCTGGCAGATGCTGGCGTAGTGGTTCTCGAGCTCGCGGATATCGTCCTGGTCGCGATCGGTGATGACGTCGCCTCCTCGCCTCCACATGGAATGTACACCGTGCACCAGCAGGAGCGTGTGGTCCTTGGGCAAGTTGCGAGCGGCGTAGAGCACGGCTGACACGGTTGCCACACACACAGACACAACAGCAAGGTGAGCATTCCATTCGTGAAGAAGAAGACGTACGTGATCCTCTTCTTCTTTCCCTGATGATGGAAGAGGACGGCCTGCTTACCTCGGTCTGCGCCAGAAGAGCCATCAACGGCGATGACGTCGAGCTTGCTGTCGGCCCTCATGCCAGAGCGACCCTGGGAGCTCCTGATGTCATAGCTATCTTTGGTCTTCCTCTCGGCCTTGCTCCTGCTTGGACGCCTTGCTTCGGTGTCAATGTCGGATCCGCTCATGTCGTCCATCAGGTAGGCTCGGTCCTCAGGATCCACGGCCAGGTGCGAGTCTAGTGCCTTGCCTATTCTCCTGTACGTCTTGCTGCTCCGCCTGCTCGTGCGGTCCTCATCATTGCCTGCCATGTCGTCCATCAGGTAGGCTCGGTCCTCCGGGTCCACGGCTCTGTGCGAGTCAAGCGCCTCACCCAAGTTGCGTTCAATGCGTTCCAGATCGCGGCTGGTACGGCCTCCGCTCCTCCTGCCCTTCTTGAGCTCCCTAACGAAGTCATCGCCCTCCTCAGTGAGGTCGTCCGTCAGGTAAGTCCTGTCCTCAGGGTCGACTGCCAAATGCGGGTCAAGAGAGTGCCTCAAGTCCTTTCTGTATGACCTGTACGATGCGCTCATGATGCTTGCAGTGTGGTACGAACGGTAGTGAGATGTGAGTGTTAAGTGTTTCTATGTAGACTGATTCGTCCTGCAGCTCTTTGTAGCTGATGCTTCACCACTGCCACACACTCTCTTCATATCCGCCTTGCGCTGGCCTGCCTGTGTTCGACGAGATTTCAGCCACTCGCTGTACCGCTACCGCCTCCCTTCCTCCCACGCTTCAGGCCGGTACCAGACTGCAGACATTCTGCGGATTCTTGCTCGCCCTGGTATGCCATGCATTCCATATTTTCCTTTTGTTTTCATTCTTTTTTTTCACGATCCAAATATGGTAATATTCCTTATTAAGACAAACAGTATATTATGGAGACCCTCGATATGCTTTGGTTGTCGACGAAGGATTTTGGCGGGAGCGGAGCACAGCGGGAAGACGACAGCGAAAAGGCGATCTTACTCGCGGGGAGATTAGGGGCTGGTGTTCGCGTGGCAGAGGAAGAGGAGGAAAGGTGCAATGGCTGCCTCATCACGCTGGCCGCCACCATGGTTACAGGAAGAGCTCAAGTTGACCGTGGTGGGTCGGGACGGGGTACAAATCTTGATGGTCAATCTTCACGATGTGACGACTTATAGCAAGGTGCAGGTTGGCAAGGGTTACTATGCTGGCACTCCGGCCGAAGTGCGGCGATGGCAGCCCGGAGAAGACGGTGTAGACGAAGCCGAAATGTTGCGCCAGGTGGAAATACTACGGTACTTCTTGTCTGTGCTTATCTGGGCATGAGACATGATCGCGCTCACGGGAATATCGTAATTGCAGCACCATTGAGCATCGCAATGTAGTGAAGGTTATAGGAGCGCACAAATCGGCAAGCGGAGAGGTACAGTAGCACAAGTACACCTCGAATGAGGAGTGACTCTGATGCATTCTTCGCTCAGGTTTTTCTTGTGCTCGAGCCTCCCGGTAGTTCTCTTAAAGACTTCATCAGAGATAAGAAGAAGTAAGAGTTCCCATGACAAGGCGTAATGGACAAGAAACTAAGTGCAATGCAGGAAACTAAGCTGGCGAAAGAGAGCAAAGTTTGCTAAAGATATCGCTCATGCTGTGGCACAACTCCGAAGCAAACAGCTTTCAAGGTACATTGTACAATGGATGTGCACGAACTGCATTAACGATTGATCATCGAACTTTTCTTTAGTGTGCTAGAGTTGAAGTCTGTCTACATATCTTCAGATGAACGAATCAAGTTTGCAGGTAAGGCTGACACTGCTATGGACTCGTTATCACCATACTGAATATCGTGTAGGCTTTTCGTTTGCGTCATTTCAAGGGGATGATGATGAAGATGAACAAGTGCTTAGGTACGGCGAATTGATTGTCGGTATGTATTATCGCTTCATGATCGGGTACATGTCCAAGTAAGTAATGTTGCTATCCTCAAGAACTGATCACTCGTGAGTCACTTCCGCATCGATCCTCCGACAATGGATACATACTGCCGTTCCCTGCTTCTCCTGTATCCCCCATGACTCAGCGACATTCTCACTTCGCCAGCTCTTCCAAGCTGTCTCGATCAATTTCCTCTCGAGCTCCATTACAGAACTTTCGATCTCTTTCCAACACCGATCTTCTGGTTACTCTTAAGAAGTCTCCCATCTCTTCTTCCTCCCACTCCGAACCAACGACCGTCCGTATTCGACCACCTCCTGCACGGCTGGACTCGTTTTCAGAACGACGAGATGCCGCCTTGCGGGAGAGCCGATGGGAACAGGCGCAAATAAGGGCATGGATTCCTTCTGAAACCTTCTTGTCACTTTCTCGTCCTCATCGGTTTACGTTGTAGGGCTTTACGGCATGGATGAACAGCTTTCTCAAGAAACGCAGCTTGAAGATCAGCGACCTACCAAACGATCTTAAAGTATTTAACATCCAGGCCCCGAGGCTATCTTCTACTGAGCCTCTTCTTTCTTGCAGGATGGTACGATGCTGAACCACTTTTTGGAGATCATCACCAAGAAGTCATTGCCTCGGTGGAACATGAAACCAAAGATGTACGTGGACAGCAATAGCCTTGATTTTCCATCAGCATCTCACTTCATCGGTTAACAATAGGAAAGTTCATATGATGGAGAATCTCAACACGGGCTTGAATTACATTCAAAAGGAGCTCAACATCAAGTTGATGGGAATGGGACCAGAAGGTAACTTTGCTGCACTCCATTGAGCTGTCAACTGGTCAGCTTATCTCTATCTTCCTTCCGATCAGACATTCACGCTGGTAGTGTCAAGCACGTGTTGAGCCTGATATGGCGGCTATTCAGCGGCATTCAGTTGGATAACTTAAACAAAGGTGCGAATCAGTACGTCCTCAAAGGCTGAGGGTCACCTTCTTATTCACTCATTGGACCAATGCAGGAGCGAGGTCCAATGGGTCGCTCGCTGAGGGCCTTTTGAACTGGGTAACACAACAAACAGAATCTTTTGGAGTCGTGCCGACCGACTTCAAGGTGATAACCTTTAAACCTCTTTTCTTATTCTCTTCGGCCTAACCAAGCCTTGCACTTATCCTCAGTATTCATTTCGCGACGGTAAAGCGTTGGCCGCCATCATCCACGCACACGATCCCTCGTTGATCGACATGGATGCAGCAAATAAGATGGTACACATAGCCAACCCTTTGATATATCACTCCCCTACCATCTCATTCTTGTCGAGCAGCCACCAGACGAGCTGTTCGAACTCGTGTTCGACATAGCCGAGAATACCATGCACATTCCTCCGGTACATTCCCAAATTATTTCTTTTCCTTTTCCTTTTCATTTTCGGAGTTTGAATTTGGTTTTCCCGCCAAAACTTACCTACAGAAACGCAGTTGCTGAGCGGGGCTGATCTTCTCGAAGCAGACCCCGACGAGCGTGCCATCCAGCTCTACGTCTCCCTGTTCTTCCACAAGCGCACCATCGCCGAGGTACGTACGGCCACTAGCTTCGAATAATATTTGAATTTCATTCATTTAGTTACCATTTTGTGTCGGTAAAACTGAATTTTCAATTCAACGAGATTTATTTGCATTTATTTATCACTTTTAGGATTCTTTCTTGGATTTTATTATGCTAATATTTTAGTTATTGATTTCTTCTTGTTACCTTATTTATTACCAGCTTGGGGACTGACCTTGCGACTTTGTTCATTTATTATTGCAGGAGGAAGAGGGAGGTGCGTCACCAACGAGCAAGGGACCGATTCTGCGCATCCCGCCAGACTGTGCGTTGCCATCTCACCCTGTGTTTCTCTCTTGTGCGCAGCCAGACCTGGTGACCTGACGTCACTTTTGTTCCCGTTAAACAACTCTAGGTCCGCAGCAGTTGCTGGACTTGGCCAAGCGCTGTTGCCGCACCCAGCCAGACGACAGACCTGCGTTGTCTCAGCTCATCAAACAGCTCTCTCATATCGTTGCCGACCTGCAAGAAGAACGGAAGGAGAATAAGGAGGAGCGGACGACCAAGAGTCGGGAGAATCGGGCCGACACGAAGAAAGAACGAACCGGGAAGTCGACCGAAGGTAACAGCGATCAGGAGAAAGAAAGCGAAGGAAAGGAGAAGGATTCGAAAAAGAAGGACAAAGAAAAGGAGAAGAAGCAAAAGAACAAGAAGATGAGCGGTAAGAAGAGCGGCGGGTCATCCCCGCGACTACCTGACGAGGCCGCCGATGAGAGTCAGCAGCAGCCGGAGCTCATGGAGCTCAAGAAAGAGCTGCTCCAGGAGGCTATTGCGCTAGGCAGGGAAGCTATCGAAGAAACGAAGAGGGATATCTCCGATGTTGGCCCAAACATCATTGAAGACTTGCGGCAGGAGCTCCAGGCGCACAAAGAAGAACGGGCGCGACTTGAGAAGAAGATTAGCGATCAACAATGGCAGCAAGAGAATGCTGACTGCCAGAAACTCAAGGACGACCATAAAATCAAGAAACTCAAGCTGCGTGTGCAAATACTTGGGGAAGAGAAGGCAAAGGCAAACAACACCAATAAGCTTCTGCTCGCTCAAACCGAGATACTCAAGACTGAGAAACAAGATCAGGCCGCCATGATCGACAATCTGCGACAACAGCTTGATAACGAGCGGGAAAAAGTCGTAGCGAGGGAACTCAACTTGAGAACCTTAAATGACCAGCTTATCCAGTCGCAGGAAAGTCCTCGGCTTGGCGACGAGCTAGCACGCGTATGTTTCTCTTCATGCATGACTCCATTCCCATTAGGACCATTTCTAACATACTACGTGACTTGCAGATGCAAAAGGTACTCGATGAGAAGGAGGAAGAGCTGAAGTCACTCAGGAGCAGGTTGCAGTCTGCTGTACGCACTGAGCATCTTAGAATGAATCAGTGATTGTGATCTAACAGCGTTGACGTATACGCATTGTTCAGATTCCCGAGGCTGACCACGAGAATCTCAAGAGGCAGCTTCGTGAAGTGACGGAAGAACGGGATCAGGCCCGCCAGCAGGTTACTCAGGCCAACTCCGAGAAGCACAGCCTCGAGAATGAGCTACGAGCGAGTGAACAGCGCTGCCACGAGAGAGACGTACAAGTCCAAGAACTTAACGGCAAGCTTATCGCAGCGGATCAGGAACTCGTCGACCTGAGAGACAAGTTGGAATCGGCGAATGCTGCAGTAACTCGTGCTGTCGAAGCCGCACAGCAGGCGGCCAAGAATAGCCAGGAGTCTGAGCTTCGTCTGAAAGCCCAGATAGCAGAGGAGAAAGCGGTTCTAGAGGACGAACTCAAATCTCTCGGAGAGGCGAACGAGCAGTTACGAACACTCGAGCAGGAGCTAAAGAGGCAGTTGGACAACCTGACCGGAGAAGCAGACGATCTCAAAGCCAAGAGCGAGGAGTACGAACGTGTGGTGAGCGAACTGCGCGCAGGGCTCGATGCTAGTCTGAAGGAGAAGGTTATCCATGAGGCTCGAGCGAAGCAGCTCGAAGATGACCTACATCATGCCCTCACTCTCAAGAAGAAGGAGAAGGAAGATGACCTGTCTCAGAGCCAAGCGGTGATCAGCAACTTGCGTCTTGATCTCACTGCTGCCCGCGATGCACTCGATTCCTTGCAACGTGAGATGGATGTCAACCTGGAACAGCTTCGAAGTCAAGTTACCAAAGAGAAACAGAGGGCTGATTCTATGGAGGGTGAGCTCGCGGTAGCCACCAAGAATGTCCACGAGACGGAAACACAACTCACCGAGTCGAGGAATGCAACCGAGGAAGCAAGGACCAGGATCGAGGACATCGAGCGCACGCTGGAGCAGGAGCGGATCGCGGCACAGGCGAAGGAGGCTCACTTCACTGACAAGCTTGCCGAGCTTCAGAAGCAAGTGACCGATCTCGAGCATGACCTGGCCAAGCTTAACTCCGAGAGTCGAGCCAAGGATGACCAAATCGATCTTCTACGAAAGGAGGCAGAGCGTACAATCGTTCAAGTGGATGAACTTGTGCACAAGCTTGCGGCCGCCGAGAACGAGAGTAAGAAGAAGCAGGAGCAGATCGAGGAGTCGCATGCCGTCATCGAGGGCCTGCGGGGCGACCTGGAGGCAATTGGCGAGCAGAGCCGAACCAGAGCCGGGGAGTTCCACGAACTGCAGGCGCTTCACGCGGAGGCCCGATCTGAGCTCGACCACCGGCAAATGAAGATAGAACAGCTGAGCGCTGAGGTGGAACAGAGTCGCGGCGAAGTCACAGCGCTGCAGCGCTCTACCAACGAGATGGATGCGACGATTGCTGATCTTAAGAGACAGGTCAGTGAGCACGCCCGGAAGAATGTACAAATCACAGAGGAGCTCCAGACGGTCAAGGCGGCGCTCTCCACCAAGCACGGTGAAGTCGAGCAGCTCCAGCAGACGCTAGCGCAGCGCGACGGTGAGCGGACCAGCGTGGTCGAGGGATTGCAGGCGACCCTCCGCTCCGAACAAGCTGCACTCAAGGAGACGACAGACAAGCTCAGCGCAACCCTGATCGAGTGCCAAAGGCTACGCAATGTACTTGATGAGCTCGAGCCGAAACTCAACACTTCGCAGGATACACTGAGAGCCAGGGAAGCTGAACTCGACCTCAGCACCAAGAAGGTTCAGGACCTGGAGACTGCTCTCGAGCAGCTCGGCGAAGCCAAGCAAGAACTGCAGCAGGAGCTCGATCGAGCAAAGGCTGAGCATGAAGTTGAGACAGCGCGACTGAGGGAGCAGCTCAATCTCGCTCAGGCGGCGAAAGAAGAGACAGACGGGCAGCTCAATGTGGTGCAGGATGAGCTCGACCAGCTCAAGACTACATTTGCCGAGAAGACAAAGCTCCTTGAGCAACTGCAGGCCGAGCTCCAGGCAATGACGGACACTCACAAAGCCGAGATAGCGCGTATGCAGGAAGAGCACGAACGCGTCGCGGCTGATGAGGACAACCTCAAGATCCAGCTTCGGAGCACGCAAGACGAGCTCGATCGGCTCAAGAATACCCATGGTGAGGAGATGAGCCGTCTGCAGGAACTGCAGCAAGCTAAGGACGCTCTTGACACTGAATGCGCGCGTGTGGTCGAGGAACTGCGCTTGGCACGGACCGAACAGGGCGATCTCCAGAGCCGTCTTGATGTCACGCTGGACGAACTCGAGCAGCTCAAGGCGAAGCACGCCGACGAGACGATGCGCCAGGAGGAGCTGCGGAAAGAGCTGCAGGCTGCCCACGAAGCCGAGACAGCACGTGTTCGGAGTGAGATCGCATGTACTCGTACAGAGAAGGAAGTCGTGCTGAATGAGCTTGATCAGCTCAAAACGACACTTTCTCAGGAGACGAAGCGTCTTCTCGGAGCGATGGAGGAGAAGGTCCACATGAAGCGGCAGCTTGACGACCTGAAGCGACAGCTGGACAGAGCCAAGGACGAAGTGGCTGAGCTTAAGGCCGAACTGGCCGGAGCTGAGCGGCATAACTCCTACAGCGAAAAGGAGAAGGCGAGCCTGCTTGAGCAGCTGAGCCGACTTAGGGAGGAGCAGCAGAAAGTCGAGCAAGAGGTGGAGAAAGCGCGCCAACTGGCAGAGCAGCTCAAGCTGGCCAAGCAGGAGGAGAAGGTGAAGTTCGAGGAGGAGATCAAGATACTCACAGAGACCAGTGAGGCTCGAGTGCAGGAGGCCGAGACTCGGCTGGAGACACTAAGAAGACGCTTTGAAGAGGAGAAGGAGCACGCCCTGCGGACGGCCGACAGCGAGACCAGGCGCCTCAGCAAAGAGAGGGAAGAGCTGGCGCACCAGCAGGATCAGCTCGAACACGAACAGAAGGAAGTACGGAAGCAGCTTGAGCTTGCTGAAGCCATGAAGGAGGAAGCGCGCCTGCTCAAGGAACAGACCGATGAGAATGTTAGGACAGCCGAGTCCAAGCTCGCCGAGAGCGTCGAGAAGGAGAGGAATGCTGACAGACTCAAGCGCGAGGCCGAGGAGGCTCTCGCTGAAGTTGACGGTAAGCGAGCAGAACTAGAGGAACGGGAGCAGAAGTACATTCAAGATCTTGCCTCTCTCCGTGATCAGCTACAGCAGGTGGAATCGCAGCTCACAGAGACGGCCCGCGAGCGCGACCTGGCACGTGAAAGCCAGCAGGCAAGTGATGCCACGGCTCAGCAGTTGCAGGAGGCCCGAGACAGTGCCGTACACGAGCTTACGACTGCGCGCGCCAGCTACGAATCCACGCTGGCCCAGCTTGAGGATCAGCTCGTGCAGCAGCGAGCTCTCCACTCAGAAAGCATCGCAGAGAAGGACAAAATTGAACGCGAGCGAGATGAGATCAGGAGCCAGGCCGCGAATGCAGAGAGGAAGGCTGAAGAGGAGAGAGCGATCAAAGAGCGTCTTGAGCAAGAAGTGAATGATCTACAAGTCCGAATTCAGGTGCTGATGAGTGAAACCAGCAGTCAAGGAGAGGAACAACGGTCCGCTCTGGAAGATGCTCTCCGTCAACTCAATCAGGCGCGCGAAGCACATGCCGAGATGGAATCCAAGCTTGCGCAGCAGGAGCAGGATCGAGAACAGGAACGGGTAACACACGCTGACGAACTGAAGAAAATGGAAAGGGAGATGGCCGAACGAATGCAAGAGCTGATGACACAGATGGACGAGCTGAAGCGCCAACTGACGGCGCTTGAGGAAGAGCAGAGAGCGAAGGAGGAGAATCAAGCGAAGTTGCTGCATGAGACCGAGGACAAGGTTGTGGGCCTAGAGAATCTGCTGGCCGCAAAGGAAGCGGAGAGGAAGAAGGTAGAGGACAATCTGCACCGCGCTGAAGCTCAGGTCGTGACGCTGAGCGAATGGAAGGAGCGAGAAGCCAGCCAGCAGACGCAGCTGGTCCTTAGTCTAGAGGCACAGCTCAAGTCGGCCTTGGCGGAGAAGCTCGAGAAGGAGCGCCTGATGGATCAAACGCTAGCTGAACTTGAACACAAATCGGAGGAGCAGAAACGGTTATCTGAGCAGCTCGATGAGGCCCGACAGATGGTGGCGCTGCTGCAGGGCGAGAAGTGTGCAGTGGATCAGGAGCTGCGCGGCCTCAGGCTGGATTGTCAAAAGAAGCAAGATGAAGTGGACCGTCTGCATAAGAGTACGGAAGAGCTGGAGCTGGTGCGGAAGGACAACGCTCTTGCAGTGACAGAGCTTGGCAAGCAAGTTGAGCGCCTACAGCTCCTAAGCCGCCAGAGCGACGAAGCCTTGCGTGCAAGAGAGGCGCTCTTGACGGAGAAAGAGCAGGACATCCGACGTCTACAAAAGCGAGCAGAAGAGGAAGAAGAGGCGCGAAAGACAATGCAAGAGGAGCGTGATGAGGCCAAGCAACTTCTACAGCAGGCGGAGGTCAAGCATGCCTCAGAGCTGCGCGAGAAGGAGCAGAGCTTGCGCACAATGATTCAGGAGGAACTGGAGAAGTGGAAGCGTATCGCCGAAGCCGCCAAGACGCGAGACCAAGAGCTGGTCAACGAGATCGAACGCGTCAAGCAGGCATTGCATGAGGAGCAGGCGCTACGGAGGAGCGATCAGAAGAGGACAGACCAGGAGCGACAGGAGTGGCATCAAACACAGCTGGAATTGGAGGCCATCATCGCCCGACTGCGAAAGGAGAACAACATCGACCAAGAGAACGAACGGAAACGCGAACAAGAGCGAAAGGAGTCTGAGGCGATGAGCATGCAGCTTGAACGGCTGCGTGATGAACGAGACAGCAAAGACCGGGAAATCGAGAACCTTCTTCGACGTCTGCGCACGCGGGAGGAGGAACTGGCGGTAGCCGCCCGATCAGCTGCACTAACAGCAGAAGGCGGCATGAAGGAGGAACTAGTGCGCCTGGGTCAGAATCTGCTGCACATGCGGACAATCACACGACAACTCCGAGTCAGCGTCTATGATGCTGAAGATGAAGAGTATCCGTCGCTCGTTGATGAAGATCCCTCCTCAGAAGCAGTGCATTCGGGACTGTCGGAGGGCAAGAGGCCGCAACAGCGGCGCGGGATGATGTCCTACGCTTACGTGTGGCTTGCGCTGTTGGTAGCAATGTTGGCCGCCGTGGTTGTCCTGCGACGGCTAGATACCGCTCACCCGTGGCAGGTGCCCACCTGAGTCTGTGACATAGTCAACATTAAACTATTATTTAACTCTTGCTATGAGTCTCCTCGATGGATGTGGTTGCCAGCATCATCGCACAAGCTGCGGGTAACCAACATAACCTTACTTCACCAGACCGTTACGACTGAAGATGGAGCGCACGCAGTAGGTTCCTCTGTATTGCGAGAAGAGTGAGTTAACAGTACAGGGTCACAGCAGGGGAAGGGCACTCACCTTTTTGTCGCTGAACTTGGCCAGGATCTCCTCTCGTGCGCCAGGCCAGGCGCCCGGACCCTCCAGACGATCTGGATCGTTGATATTCATCATTCCCGCATATTCAAGGTCTCGCACATAAGCGCAATGAAGGAAGTACATTGGATGGGCGTCGCAGGGCCGAAGAAAAGAGCGGCAAACATGCCCGGATGTCCCCTAACATTAGGCTGCTCGACGCGTGAGTGAATGGTTGCACCTGTCAACTGAGGTACAAGGACAGCGTACGCGAACACCGATCTGATCCGCCAACTCATCCATATAAGTGAGGTAATCCACTTGAATGGTGTGACGAGGTGAAACAACATAGCGATGCGCCATCGCTTGTTCCTTCGCACGAATGTCCTTCCACATCTCATCCACTGGCGGTAGTGATACCGCGCCCGAGAACACCTTCACCGCCCAGCGAGACTATACACCATAGCAGAAAATACCTAAGTCAGGCACGGGCAGCTAACACTGATACTCAGCTGTATAATACCTGCATCTCAGCAATTGGGAAGATCGCACCAATAGGTTGAATGAAGCCGATGAAGGCCCTATGTAAGGTACTGATAAGTGTTCTTCTTCACTACGAGATGGACTTACGAAAAGGGAGAACATACAAGTTCGGATAGTTGGGCGAGAACACGTATTTATAGAAGTGGACCTTGTTCGTTTCTTCGTTCACCAACTTCATGCTTTCTTCAAAGAACGGGAAGGACACCTTATAACCTGCGTACAAGGTTGAGATTGGTTGCCAGCAAGTAAACATAAATGTTGAATCATGGTACCTGTGGCGTATATGATTTCGTCACAACGTGTTGAGGTACCATCCTCGAACTCAACTACCTGTAAAGGGAAATCAGCATGAACTTCCATGCGAGGACAGCGCACAGAACGCAGCAGCATACGTCTGAGTTAGGGACAAGTCTCTTGATGTTCGGCTTGATAATGACCTTTCCAGTGCCAATACGCGGCAGGAAGTCAGAGGACACCGTCGGATGAGCTTGAATGCAGTGCAGTGCGAATGTTAGAGCTCGCGTTGCAAATAGATAAGTGTAGAGGAGTTAGTGAGTTACCAGAGGTGGGCTCAAACTTGGGTTGAAGACCCCATTTCTCCATGTTACCATGAGTAAGCTGAGAGTGAGGAATAATCAGTGCAAACTGCTCACGAAGACGCTCAGAAAAGCATACCCATATGACTGCTCTGAAGAACTTATTGATGACCCATTCGGGCAGCACCGTCTGCAATCTTCAAATCGGAATATAAATGAGTCAGCTAGAGCTTCATGTTATCGGTGAAAGGATATCCCGCGGGACAATGCGTACCGCGAAGTGATATTGTCTATGGGCATGCCAAAGACATACTTGGGAATCACCCAAGCGCCACTGCGAAAGATGAGAGCAGACACATGATTGCATTGAGTTATAGATGGATGCACGGGAATGGAGGTCGAGACCTTCTTGTCACCAAGTAGACCTTCTTCGCCCAGCGAGAGGTCTCGGTAGCAATGTCCACAGCACTGTTGCCGATTCCAACCAGAACAATCACTTTGTCCTTGAATGGATATGGATCCTTGTAGGAGTGTGAGTGCTGCTGCTTGGCTGTGAAAGTATCCATGTTCTCGAATGTCGGCCAACGAGGATTCCTGCATGCAGAATGAACGATCATGATATCAGCCAAGACATCAAAGCTGCCTTATTCTCCGGAGAGTACCAGTGATGTCCGTTAGCGATCATCAGGCAATCAAACACTTCTGTCTTGATATCCTCACCCTTGGTGCGGTACGAAATCTCCCACTGAGTGTCGTTGCCCTGACCCAAAGGACGGGCGCTTTGCACAGTCGTATTGAAGAGGATGGTCTTGTGTACGCCGAAATGGTCCGCATATGACTCAAAGTATCTGCAAAACATAAACGTTATCAGTGCCTGAGGATCAGATACACATGTTTCATAGAGGAGATTGCGGGTACTCGCAGATTTCGTCTCTCTCGGGGAATGGTGCGAGGTGTTTGGGCATGGGGAAGTCGGAGTAGCTCATCATATCCTTCGACGTGTTGATGGAGGTCGTGCGATACACGCTGCTATTGCTCTCGTGTTCGCGAAACACCCAGTTTCCTGTATCACACCAGAGAATCATCAGTTTCGTTCACCATCGTTAGCGTTCATCATATCATCGTCACCATCATCATCACGGTGAACACAATTCAATGCATTGAAGGATGGCGAGCGATACCTCCGATGCATTCATTCTGCTCGAAGGTGACGACATCGAAGCCCTCTTCGAGCGCGCATTTGGCTGCCGTGATCCCCGACGATCCAGCACCGATCACCGCCACACGCTTCTTATCTCCTGTCGCATGTCGTCGATCCACCACATCATACATACAGTTCATCAGCAAACAAGTTCCATCAACGTCATCAACCAGGACCTCCTTGGTGTCGGGTTGCGGCTGCTGCGCACCTTTGCTGCTGGTGGTGACGGCCGGGCGGAGCGCCACTCGGGGCGGGACAGCAAGCGCGCGTCCTGGTACAACCACAAGTGGTGAAGGAAAACAGGTAAGGCTAGCAGCACTGGGTCAGGTCAGGTATTGTGGACGTACGTATGCGGAGACCGAAGAGCACGCTCACGAGGGTCACCACACACGCTACAAGCTCCAGCAGCATGGTCAAGGTTGTGACACAAAGCAAATGTGAAAACAAAACAACAAAATGCTCCTAAAAACGATGATAGATTAGGGCGGCGCGTTTTAGCCAATCATTGCAAAGCTATAAAACGGCGAGTTTCTATTTTGCGAAATTTTTTTCATTTGATGAAATCATTTGGAAGATGCAAAATGATTTCGCTTTTGGCAAATAAATTGTTTTTTGCCTTTTGCAGAGCGAAGATCAGGCGCTTCCGGTAGTAAGGAGGAAGTAGATGTCAGCCTTGCCGTCCTCCCAGAAGGCATAGACGTGGTCGCAGCCAGAGTTCTTGAAGTAGAACTGCTGCTGCTTGCCGCTGGCCTTCACCTCTTCGGCCGACCACAGGAACGAGGGCTCAACCCTGACACACTGAATGTTGCTGGGGATACGCTTGGCGAGCTCCTTCGCCGCAGAGAGGAGATCGGCGCGCCAGGTCACAGGATCATCCTTGCTGCCAGGAGGCAGCTGCGACTGCGGCTGCGAGGGAGTTGGAGCCTGTTGGGGAGCCTCCTGCTGGGGCTCGGCCTTCTCGGGAGCCGGGGCTGCAGCCTCGGCCGCAGCGGGAGCGGCCGCAGCGGTTGGTTGCTTGCCCTTGCCCTTCTTGCCCTTGCCACCCTTGGCAGGCGCGATGAAGTCAAACAACGTCACCGCATCTCGCTTCACGCTGCCGGCAGAGCCGACCATCTCATCTTCCTCAGGGGCTTCAGCCTCATCATCGCGGTTGATTCTGCAAATATGCGAATGTACAGGTTAGTTCGATCCCTGCTGACGTGCAAAACGGGCGATCGTACTCGACACGCTTAGGCTCAGGGGGCGGAGGGATGTTCCAGAGTCCCTCAAGGAAGCCGGTCACAAGCCGCGTGGCCTCCTCGTCGGTCTTTGTCCGGTTTACAGGGCTGAAGCCAGTGAGCAAGGAGAGCAAGTGATGCGCCAAGCTAACCCGGTTCACTCGCCCGAGAATCTTGGTTCTCACCTGCGGTAAGAGAAGGAGAACAGTGAACGTAAGTGAGAAACTGCTGATCATCTACCCGAACGAGTAGGACACGTACGTCCTTCTTGGCGAGCTCCTTGCCATCACGCTTGAGGGCTAGGCCAAGGTTCGTGACAAACTGCGGGCTCTTTACCATGTCACCCACCACACGGTAGGGGTTGTTCTGAAGCACGGTCACTTCGCTGCTTCGCATGAGCGAGACTTGGAAGAACGCCGACGGGCCGTTGAAAACCGAGTTCAGTGCCTTCTGGAAGCTCTGGATCTTCTGCTGGCTCTGTGCGCTGGTCTGTGCCGGGGCAAGCTGCACCACCATACAGGGAACCGAAGTAAAACGTTGTCAGATCTCAGTCTCAACCATAGAACGAATAAGATGTAAAGATCGAAAACGAAGGATTAGGGTAGGTGGGCAAAAATAAATCTTAAATTTTGGATACAGGAACGATTTCCCGCTCACGTTATCAGCAAATGGATAAGACACTCATTCTTTAACATCATCACCGGATTTCAAAATGACGAAAAAATGAAGAAAAATTTTCGCTAAATTCAAAATCCCGAATCCACAGAAATCAGATTGAGTGAAGATGACACTGAAGCGACGCTTGAAAAAATGGGGGCAACGTTGGGTACCTGCGGGAGTGGGGAGGTAGAGGGCTGCGGCTTCTTGACCACCATGGCGGGTCCCTGTGGGGCGGCAGCCGGCGCGGCGGCCTTGGCGGCCGGAGCGGGAGCCGCGGCGACCACGGGGGCGGGTCGCCTCTGCTGGGGCGCCTTGGCCTTCTTCGGGGTCTGGCCGTCGCGGAAGGCGCGGGCAGCCTTTTCCGTCAGCTGCGGCTTGTTGCTGCTTCCACCGCCGCCGGCAGGCTTCTTCTGCTGCTGCTGTTGCTGCGGCTTCTTCTTGGGCTTCTGATTTACCGGCTTCTTAAGCTTGATCTTTCCGCCCTCCGTGTCATCCGCCACATTGTTGAGCACTGCCCAGATGTTGCCGCTCATTTTGTGTGTTATGTGTGTTGAAATGATGGGACTTGTATGAACGTCACTGAATGGAAGAGCTGCGGGAAGACAGATAGGTTCGCAAAAATAAGGAAGGAAGAAAAGAAATGTTATCTCCGTTACAGAGAAAAATTAGGGAATTAACACAAGAATTAATTACACAAATGTATTTGGCAGAGACAAGATAAGAGCAGCTCTTCCAGAAGATAATTCTCAACTCTAGAGAAGACATTGGCGACTGTGGACAGGCCAGTGGAGGGTCTGGCACTGTACGTTGCAGTAGAACGCGGCCTTGCAACCACCGCACATTTTGAGCTCCACAGGCTGTTCTTTGTCTTTGCCGCCTCCTCGCTTCTTACTCTTCGACTTGGCCTTGCCCTTGACGGTTGTTGCAGCAGCGTTGGCGCTATCTGTACCCTTTCTGCCGCAGTAGGAACAGGCGAGTTCCTTCGGATGCAAGGGCAGCGTGACGTTCGTTCCGTTTTCGTGAGGCAGTACGATCATATCGTCCTGATCCGCGTCGTCGGTGAGCTCTCTGTCGATGAGATCTAGCTGTTCCAGGTCTTCCAAGTTGATCTCAATCGTTTCTTCCTCATCTTCCTCCTCCTCCTCTTCTTCTTCATCACTTCTCGTTCCGTCAATTCCGTTTACAACGCCTCGCAGGATATCCTCCGTGTTTGCGCTACTATCATCTTGCGCGGCAGCTTCCTTTCGGAGCCTCTCAGCTTCCTGCTCCGCTTTCTTCCTCTGTTCTGATTCTCGCTCCAGATCCATCTTTTCCTTCTCTTGTCTTTCCCTTTCCCGTTTCTCCTGCTCTCGTCGCTCGTGCTCTTCCTTTTCTACTCTTTCTTTTTCTTGTCGTTCCGCTTCCTCTTTGAGTCTCTGGCGCTCTCGTTCGCGTTCGCGTTCCTGCTCTCGTTCTCGATTCAGCTCTAACTCCTTTCGTAGACTTTGGTCAGTGTCCTGTTTCTGTGTTTTGCCCTTGCTCCCTTTCCGCTTATGGCCCAAGTCGTCGCTTGTCCCCTCTGCTGCAATTTTGGCAGGATGTTGCATATGAACGCCTGACGGAGCGTGACCATTATCAGGATGTTTTGTTGGCACATCTCCATTCTCTTTGATCTTTTGGGCGTGCTTCGTATTCGCGCTTAACTTGGAAGCTATTGAATTCCATTCAACGTTAGCACAAACGCGTTAGTAAAAGCAGTGTTGATGAGGACATACCCGAAGCATGGTGCCCACTCTTCGGTTCGGCCTCCGCAGGGATCTTCTTGGCTGGTTGGGGCTCTTCAACCTGCTTGCTACGCTTGCTACCGCTATCGGTTCCTCCCTTCGATTTTGCCACGTGGGAAGAGTCGTCGTTCTTTACTGGAACGCCAGCATGTTGCTGCCGCTTTCTTCGCTCGCGTTCGAGGATATTCTTGAGGCCGAGGAGCAGAGTAGGTAGGAGGAAGATAAATAGGAAGAATACGCAGCAAACGAAGGTAATGAGGCCGAAGTAGAACCGGCCGCCTTTTCCCGTCTGGGCCTCTTCCTGAAGGAAGCGGAACAAGAGATCCCGCTTAAAGTAGTCGAAGTAGATGAAGACTAGGACGAAGATAAACGTTCCTATAACGTATTCCCCAAACCCTGCTGGAGTGATGCTTCGCTGTTTCTTCTTCTCCTTCTTGCTGAGTTTATAATCGGAAATGACGATCCCCAGGAAGGATATGAGATGGACTAGAGCGTTGACCAAGTAGGGAAGGTAGACGATGGGCATGAAGTGATGAATGAAGAGAAGCGGGAATACGAGCACGCACACCCAGATGAACTTGGTGATGCGCTTAATCTCGAAGAATAGGGTGACCATGTGAATCTTGACGAAGATAAAGAGCGAAAGGGCTGTCATGAGGACCCACTCGAATGGAAAGGCGAAGTAGCCGTCGAGGAACCTGAGAGGATCAATTAGTTGTAGCATCATCCAGAAGCAAGTTCAATGGTTCGTACCATACGGGTATCCAGAGGAAAAAGAGAATGTTACCAAGAAAGTGGATGCTAAGCACTCGCCAGAAGAATTGCCACACAAGTGAGACCAAGGGGCTGATGATTGGATCAACAAGCAAGGACTTGGCGTAAGAATGATGCTGCGAGATGAAAGAGTTTAAGTCAGTACTGCATATATATTATATTAAAGGAACTCATTAGATACCGCTGGAAGTGGCGTCTTGATGTGGTACGCTGCCAGCACCACTATGAAGACGGCACAGTGAGCGATAACGTGATAAGCACCAAGCGGCCATCTTGTCGGAATTCCACGCCAGTAATCCAGTCCCGTGAGTGTCAAAAAAGTTATCAAGCCGACGTCCCAGTTTGGTTTCTACGTGTAGAAGGCACTTAGTGGTCAAGTATTGTTTGTACGAAAAAGGATGAGTATTACCTCCGTGTTGAGCCACCCTACCAGAGTTATGTGGAGCATCAAACTTGCTAATGGTACGGCCCAAGCTAAGGGCAAAAAGTAGTAGAGCAGCCCATCAACGCTAAGTAGTACCGTCATGCCTGTAGAAAACAAGGCGGATGAACATTATACTCATGCGTGTTACTCTTGTGTAAACGTACCAATGACCCACGACACTAGAAGATTCGTCACCGTAGTAAACTCAGAAAGGATGGATTGCATAAGAGGGCCCACGAAAAATGCTGTGCCTAGCCAAGCTATCACCCTGAGATTGTGTACACAGATAAGTACGAAAGAACGGAAGAGTTACAGCCTCCAGCGTGATCAATACCATTCGCAGGCAGTGTTGAAGTAGTGATCCAATAAGAGAATGAGGGGCCAGACGGTGCAGACAATCACCCACTTCCGCTTAGTACTACCGCTGCCCATCCCTTTGTTGTGAAAACCAGGCTTAGGTCCATTCTTAATAATCAGTTTACGATCATCTCCGTACCCATCCGCTGCTGATGAAGGATCATCTCGTAAGTTTGAGCACCCTCTTCTCCATGCCGATCGTAGACGTTACGCAGCTCGTCACTCGATAGGACCTCGTAGGCACGCTTGATTCTCTTGAACTATGTATCGCAAACAGGACATTTAAATAAGTGCTGAACCATTTGACCGATAACCGGGGATATTCTTATTAATCCCAAACATGAAATAAGAATACGAATACGAATAATAATAATAATAATTTATATGTTGCCTTTTGAGTGAATAAATCATATCGATTTGATTCGGTGTGCTTCCCCACCTTTCACTCTCCTTCTCTTCATTCGTTGCTATTTTGCCACCCGAATGGGTCCATCTGCAGGCCCATTCAATGCACCATGATTTGATTTATATTATTTATATGATATAAATTTGAAGGTGGTAGGAAGGGGTGATGTCATAGACTGACCTGCAAGTCGATGTTCTGGTCCGCATTTACGTTCTTGTCGGGATGGTAGACCAGGGCGAGGCGTCTGAAGCTCCTCCTGATGTCATCTGTGGTGGCAGTACGCTCTACTTGGAGGATGGTGTAGTAATCATCTTGTAGAGGCTGCGCAGCAGGCTGAGATGGGTAGGATGGCTGCCCGTGGGTGTCGGTAGCCGATGGGCCATCCCCATCGTCCATGATCGATGGCATGCCAGGCATTGCTGAGTGATACAGGAAGGGTGCCGAGGACTGCTGCTCTCGGGCCGCGGCCGCCATCATGCGTTGCTGATGGTGCCGAACGGCGGCAGCACGCGCCCTCTCGGCCCCCCTAGCCCGATGCATTCGCGAATCGCGCCTTGCTGGGCAGTGCCAAGGCCTCTCGCAGATGGCTCGCGAGATGTCGCTCAACAAAAAATTTTGTGTTTTTCTGAAATCCTTTTCCGAATTCCGAAAAAAGAATTTCTAAAGTCATAAAATTACAATTATCCACTTGAATTTATTGTTTGTAATTAGCCATGAAGAAAATATTTTTCCGACACATTTCTTTTGTAGAAGCAAGTCCTCGCGAAGGAAGGAGTCTAGGGGCCTTGAAGAACCGTGCTCGGGGCACCTGCGGCCCACGCGTGACTCACGCGCGAGAATGGCCTCCCAGCAACATTCGTTCCAATACACCACGGCACCCTTTGAAGGGGAAGACGAGGAAGATGACGAAGCTGAGGAAGAGCGGTGCCGCATCCCTCGCGGAAAGGATCGACTGACCTGGCTTATCGAAAATCGTACGCTCAGGGCTTCTTGTGATTTAATATTAATTTTATTAA
Organism: Acanthamoeba royreba; assembly: GCA_000826365.1. Lineage (NCBI taxonomy): Eukaryota > Discosea > Longamoebia > Acanthamoebidae > Acanthamoeba > Acanthamoeba royreba. The sequence continues at coordinate 9,704 of CDEZ01018913.1, read as the reverse complement.
TTAAAGTCTAAAAAGAATCTGTATTTACAGATAAATAAGAAAATAACCATGGTCATAAATCAAAAAAATTTGATAGTAATATAATACAAAATAATAAAATACCATTTGAACAATAATAAAACAACAAGGTAATGGTTAACCCTAAAATAAATAATAAACAAACAAATAAATAAAAAACTTGTTAATGACTCACGCACGTTTGCTGGTGACAGTGGCGCAGCACTTTGCGGCGACCAAGAGAGTGTACAGCTACGTGAAGGACGCTTGCACAGTCAAGACCTGCCCTTCCATGACTGCAGGACCGTACGTGTCCCTCTCTGATAACGTTGGTTGACTGCTTGTGAAATGTGTTTGATGAGTATCTCATGGTCTCCTCTTCTTGTGGTGTGCAGACAATACGAATACTTGTGGATTGACGAGGTGGGCTACTCTCAACCGACAAAGTTGCCTGCTTGTAAATACATTTCTCGCCTGTTCAGTCATTGGTGTGACCTCATCTTGCTCGATCACACCTTTGGCCCTCCACAAGGTATAAATATCCATCACTCTGGCGTGTGGTCCACAGCGATGAATTGACGCAGGCTGCTTGTGCTGAACACAGGGTGTGAAGAGTTGCTGGGGACTGTCTTTAGAAGATTGTTCCGAGTTTATGGACACATCTATTACTCACATTTACGGAAGATCGTAGCTCGCCGAAAAGAGGCCGAGCTGAATCGTTACTTCAAGCGACTGGTGCTCTTCTCCTGGCACCATAAGGTACCAACCTGTCCTGTTTTATGAGACTCAACAACGCTCATGTTATCGTTCACTCAGCTCATACCGCCATCCGAAATGGAGCCCTTGCAGAGCCTCATCAATACGTTGCGTACGTCGTCTTACGCCTCGGAGGTATACCAAAGTGGCTGCTTATATTCCTCTTCTATTGCAGTTTGCATAAAGCCTTACTGCTACTTGGCAACTGGCACTGGCTTAGTTGCTGCTCATGCATACCGTCGATCGAAGTACATTGCCACTGAATGAGCCTTGTGGCGTGATTCCATGCTAAGCTGTCTTCTTCGTGCATCAAGGTTTACTCTGCAAGCTGTGGAGCGGAATCATAGCGCTATTGGCAGCGGTGGTGATCGGCTCACGTGCCATATCCAGGATGTGACTACTGGCAACATTCTCCCGACAAATATTGTAGATCGCAAGTGCGTCTTATCCTCCTGTTGAAAGGCTACTTGACTCACTGATGGCGTTTTCGGCGCAGAGACGGTACATACACCGTAACATATCTGCCGACAGAGCCCGGACGTTTTTCATTTCACTTCTCGTCGCTTACGAAGACGAAGGTGGTCGCCGAAGGCTTTAAAGTTCAAGTTTTCCCCAGTACGCGAAATCGCAAGGCTTTTTATGTTTGAGTTGGCTGACTGGGTTATCTCTCTGTGATTGTTGCAGGTCTTGCTAGCGACCTTATAAAGGTGCTCTACGAGGAGCAGTTTGTCGATGTGACATTCAAGGCAGGCGATACTCGTAACGCCATCAAGGCTCACAAGATAATCATTAACTCTCGATTAAAGGTGTAGTTAGAATGCGTATCTTGGCTAAGTGAATGCTGAGGCTGATCTTTGGTGCATATCAGGGCTTCGAGATTCTTAACATTATCGACGAAATACAACTCTCATCTTCGGTGCGAGAAACAACCTTTCGGTATGAGTTTTCTTATACACTCTGCGAATTAGCGTTATGTTTGTGACACCTTGACGTACAGGGAGTTTATCAAGTACATTTACACCGGTTATGTCGATACGCGGAACATGAAGAACTATATGATTGCTGAGTTATTGTTGATGGCAAAGAACTACGGCCTGCAGGTACTAGAAACAGCACTTGAACAGCTAGACAATGGTGATCCCGATAGAGGAGAAGACGGCCAAGGATCTTCACACTACGAGGACGACGGTGAAGATGACAGCGATGAAAACGATCAAGTTGAAGAAGAGGAAGAGCACGATGTTAGCGATGAAGATGGCAATAATACCCCAGGCACGATCGAAGGCCTCGGTTATGGAAGCGACGGTGAGGAGGGGAGTAGAGCTGGCTCGGGGAGTGAGGACGATGCTAGCGATTCTGTAGATAGCGACTATGTGGGAAGAGGGAGGCACAATAAGAAGATCAAGGAGAACAAGAAACGAAAGAAGGGGCAGACTACACTTCTAGCATCCAACTCAAAACTTGTCAAGAGGAAGCGGCGTGCAATTATCAACGATTTCAGTTACCGAGATCATGGCATCGATTTCGAGAAATGTATCAATAGCTGGAAGTTCTCCGACTTCATCCTTTCGATTCATGTTACATCGGGAAGAGAAGGAAAGACCGTTCCTGTGAAGAACATCTACACTCATAAGCTCTTTCTGTTCGCTCGAAGCGGTTTCTTTCGAGAACTCTTCACTGTGTATCGGGACCTACGTAAGACCAACATCGTGGTGCGCGAGGAGCCTGCAAGGGCGGACGAAGGAAACAGTAAAGCCAATGGTGTCGAGTCGGAAAAGAGTGAGGAGAAGAAGAACTTGATCTACGTTTCGTCGTATCTAGTCTTCCTCGTCTTTCTCAAGTGGATCTATACGGACGCTGTTGATTTCAGTCTTAGGGAAAGTGTACATCCTCCTGGCCATTTTCCAGTACTGCTGAGTTCTCACGTCTTTGCCTATCTCACAGGAACACTTTGTTAAACTCCTGGACCATCCGCAACTTGCTCGGAGTAGAATCGGGGCGGATGAGGTAATTATCCCCCGCTGTGTACCTGGCTTACTGATATTCAGGCTCTGGCTGCATGCAGGAATCTCTCATTAATGAGTTGCTGTCCCTGGCGAAGAAATTCAAGGCAGTCGGGCTGATAGCCGTACTCATTCAACATAAGAACCAAAAGGAAAAGCAGAAGCGCGAGAAGCAGCGGAAGGAGCAGGCAGCACGTAGGAAGATTTCCAACGGCAAGCTGCCATCCCCGCTGATTAAATCCCTCTCGGCTGGCAAGAAGAGCAGCGGTGGTGGACGAAAAGAAGGACTGAAGAAGTTCATCGCTTCGTCGCCATCTAACATTTCCGCTGAGCTTGTGCCTACTACCTATCCATATGGCGAGATGTCAGCATCGAACTCCTCTGCAGCAACTGCAGCGACTGGCAAGGAGCAGGTAACCTATCCTTATGGCGATATGTCACCGGCGGCTTCCTCAACATCGCAACCAACACGCCGGATGGCATACGACTCTGATGATGATGGCGCGATGGACTTGAAGAAAGCGAATGCGCGAGCGCGAAGGAATATCAACATCGAGGCTAGGCCCATGCAGCGCCATGCTGAAAGGGCACCCAGCCCGAGCAGTGGCGAGTATCGCACGGGGATCATGCGGTTAGTGGCTTCATCTAATTCACCAGCGCCTATCTCGCCGCCACATGGCCAACAATCGCCCTTCGTCATGGCTAACGTTCGCGAACCCTCTCCTTTCAACTCTGCTTCATCATCGGCCTTTGCTTATTCAGGTCTGCCCACCTTCTCCATACCGTCCAATTCATCTTCGTCTTACCCTCTAGCTCCGACCTACGCCAACTCGCCCTATGTTCCTCCCTCGTCGAATTCATCTTTTGCCCCTGGCCAGAGTGGCGCATCCAGTCAGAAACCCCCACTCTTCTCTTTACCTACCTACACACCACCAACCTTTTCCATACCGGCCACCACAATTCGACAAGGCGTTCAGCGAAGTGCACCAGACCTGCATAACCATGCTGTGGGTTCATCATCCTCTTCCGCAACTGTCGGCAGTGACACAACCTCCACCGCTTCATCTCTGTTCTCCTCGCTTTCTCATCTCCCTTCTGAATCCGCCATATCTCCACCGCCGCCTACGCGGGCACGCGCATTCTCTATCCCAACATTGGTGATCGAGGAGGCACCACCCGTGGCAGCTCCAGTCGTTGTCCCACAATCGGTCAACCTTCTCTCCTCCTTTCCACCGCCCACTTTGGCATCTAATACATATCTCTCCGCACCGGCCCGTGCGGTTGTAAAGCAAGACGTAAGGTACAGTTATTCCTCACCTTGCGCTCTTCATATCTTACTAAACCCATCCTTTCAATCAGACCTATCTACGTTCGCCCACAGCCCTCCGCCTCAATTTCCAATCAATCCAGCGGGACGGGAGGGTATTCAGACTTGGATACCGAGCCTGTATTTATTTCCTCCACTTCTCTGTTTCCTCCTCCGGCAGACTACCTTTCCTCTGGGTATCCGAGCTCGGCAGGCCATGTCTCACGTAATGTCACTTCTTCTCTGCCTACAACCAGTTATGCTCCGCCATCTACGTCATTCCTCAGCACACATACCTCGAGTCCATCCTTGCAAGCCTCAAAGGAATCGTACCCAGCGGCGACCTCTCCGTCCTTGTCCCGACCACAGAAGTCGCCACCGCCAACGGACGAGTCTGTTAAGCCAGTGAATTCTGTTCCACATTCGGCCACATCACCGTCCCGTAAGCCCCCAGAGGATGACGGTGATCCGCGCTTGCCTTCGCCCGTCACCGCGGTGGGCCTGGGATCTTCGCCTTCCAAGACCAGCCTCAAGTCATCGCACTCGCGTAATCACTCCGTGCCCGACGTAGTTCCGTCTTCAGCTGGCACGAACGACACAAACGGTTCCGATGAAGTCTCCTTTCTCAAGAATGGGCGGATCACCATGCTTACTGCGCTCGAGCGGACTAAGTCCAAGGCGAAAGGTAAGAATAAGCTCAAGTCTTTGAAGAGCAGCAAGAAGACCAAGGACGTTAAGGGCAAGGAGGCCTCTAAGAATCCCGGCGGCAGTGAGAAAAAAGCAACAAGTAATGCGCCAGAGCACTCAGCCATCGCAGCTACGAGATCGGACAATACAGCTAGTAGCGGGGAGAGGAGAAGTAACGCATCCGCCGTGCTTAGTGACGATGATGAAGACGCTGTCGAGGCTGAGGATGAAGTCGAGGATGAGGAAGACGGGGATAGCACCGATATGTCATCTCATCGCCGAAAGCAAAGGTACCCCACTCAATTAATTGAATTGTAAACGATTGCATTCCTGATTGTGCTCTCTCTTTTGCATGCAGCTGCGTCCTACGAGGGGATCTAGCGGTGGCTGCGCACGAAGTGATATCGAAGAGTGCCCTCAAGCAGAATTGGCGAGACAGCCTGTGATCCCTTTCCGATTTTGTACATCAGCGCAGTGCAACGTTGGAATGCATGCGTGATCGACTCCACTAAGTCCAGGTCCCAGGGCTAAGATGCTGCGTGTGGCAGTCTTGATTTCCTTGCTGCGTTTCCGCGTTGCCTTCTGTCCTTCCCTTTAGGTCGCTGAGATGAACACACTTTGTCACGCGATCCAACACGAACGGTGAAGGTGTGAACGTTCGCGTAACACCACGAGGACTTGATGTTCGTGTTCTCTTCTCCCTTCTTGTTGTCTTCGTTCCTTGAGGTTGGTTGGTATGCTCGCGTGCTTTTAACTCCGATTCGCGCCAGGAGGAGAAGCAGAAAATTGGTCCTTTTCTGCCCGAGAGCAACACCTCAACTCTGCAGCTCCTTATCTCAACACTATCTCTCCCATCTATCTGCCAACTATCACCATCACCAGCACAAGAAGACGAAGAAGAAGAAGAAAACAACAACAACAACATAGAGACACAGATGGCAGATGACGAGGAGGTGCACGCGTGCTACCTCTCGCAGGTCCGCGTGATGAGACCTCCACTAGGCAGGAGTGGCCTCCCTGGTGTTGCCACGGCGGGGACGCCAAAGACAAGGACCACTACCTCATCTTCATCTTCTTCATCCTCCTCTTCTTCTTCTTCATCTTCATCGGCACCAAAGATGGAGCCTGTGGTGACCCCGTTCGCAGGACGCCTCAGGTCAAAGTTGTTTGGTGAGGAGGCAGCAGTGAATGGTGAACGGATGGAGGAGAAGAAGATGAAGAAGAAGGACATCAACGTGGAGGAAGCGGCGAGACGGTTGGCCTTTCCGGCACGAACACGAAGCGACGGCGACACCACCGTTCCTCCCTCCCCCATTCCCTCCTTCGGTGCTCCTCTCTTCCTTCGTTCTTTTCTTCGCTTTCGATCTCTTTTTATTTTATTTTATTTTATTTTGATGTTTATTTTGATTTTGATTTATTTATTAGTTAATAAGTAGAAATTTTCTAGGAATCGAAGGAATAACGTTTATAGATTTTGTTTTGTATTTCAATAAAATATGTTAATTTTATTTGTTCATATTTGTGATTGTTGATGGCCGTGCAGAGGAGGATGAGGCGGTGCAAGAGTCGTACCTCTCGGTCATCATCCAGCGGCACGGGTCGTTCATCGTCCCGAAGCCGCCGCAGCGAAGGCGAAGCTCCGATGGAGACTCTCCAGCGCTGATGAAGAAGGACGACCGCCTGCTGATCGCTTCGGTCAACTCCACGCCGAGTACATGTCTCTCCTCATTCATTGAACTTGAGACATCCGACAGGATGTGTTACCTCATGAACCACACTAAGGTTACTCACTGAACTCACTGGACATGATGGATGCAGAAGAAGAGATAGCGCACGATGAAGCCTATCGGTCAAAGATTGTGTATCCGGTCCTGGCGATCAACTCGGCAGAGAGCGGCGGTACGAGAATGCACATTCCTTTGAGGACCCTCTGAATGAAAGTGTGACGGGAAGGAAGGACTCACTGATTGTTGGTCTTAAATCACCAGAAGGAGAACCAGAGGGGGAAGGCGAGTGCATAGATTCGTACATGTCTATTGTGCACAAACAAGTTGACGAAGAAGAGGAACTGGATCACGTAGACGGAGAGAGCTTCGCGGTTATTGAGGAAGAAGCGGAGGATGCTGCGCCTCGAGAGGCGGAAGGTGAAGATGGAAGTGATGAGCTGAAAGATTTCGACTCTGATGACAGCGACATGGAGGAGTGGGAACGGGGCACCGAGGACGAGGATGATTTTGCTGCAGAATCAGGCGTGGTCGAAGTGAATAGCTCGTACCAAGCCCTCTACCGCGAGGAGGCCGATCTGAAGCCTTATGCAGGTACAGTGGAGCAAGCGCGGTCCGAGCCGTCCTCCAGAGAAGTGCATGAGAATCGCCGAAGTCGAGAGAAGAGTGAGGAGCGGCAATCAACGACGTATAGAGGAATGCATCTCTACCAGAGCCGTCGAGCGGAGCTGCATATTGAAGATGAAGGACCAAAAGGAGGCATGGGAGGAGCAGAGCGAGGTCTCGTACTCACCCGGGACCTGGAAGCCGTTACGGAAACATTGGAGCCGTACGGTGTCTCATCGGGTGAAGATATTAGTAGCCGTAAGCGAGGAGAGAAATCCAATGGTGAGGCCAGTCCTTCCATTCGGAGTCCTGGTGAAGATGGTGAGGATAGCGGGGAATGGTCTACTTCGGGCCAAGAGGATGGATCGAGCGACTTCGGCCTTCGCAGCCGCGTTCGTCGACTATACAAGAACAAACTCATCAAGGGCAATCTTCAACGTATTCCCGGTCTACGAAAGGACCAGCCTATCGAGCTGATCAGCAAGAACTGGAATCTTGAGTTTCAAGAGGTGATCTCCTCCTATTCGTAGCTGTGAGTGAGTCTCCTGTTCATCCCCTTCTTTGCAGTTATGGGAGCGAAAGCTGAGTGGAAGATCGAGCCAAGGAATGGACATCGACAGCAAGGAGGGATTCGAAGACGAGCAGCTCCTTGTTCGGCTTCGAATCGGTAAGCTGGCCTCGGAATTCACTGAGCTCGCACTGAAGCTTGGAAAGGTGTGTGTACAGCTGCTAACAGACCCGATGATTTGATTCACTCACGTCGTAAATGTATGACTAGATCATCATCGATGAGTTCCTGAATCCGAGTGTGAAGAAAACAATTCCTCCTGTGAACATGGGCGGAATAGCAGGCGGTCTCAAGTATCTGACGCACAATATCTTTTTCAAGTTCGGTATGCTTCGCTCACTCTAGCTGAATGGAATGTACATGCATTCTCACGAAGGTGGGGAATAGCGGTGGACGAGAATGGGATCTTCGGAGGCGACGAATGGGCTATGAAGGCCGCTGCTCATGAGATAAAAGTACTCTTCGTTCTTCACACTTTTGAGGCGACAAGGACTCAGCATGCTTGCTGTTACAGGGACTCAGTCAGTACATGATGCTCAGCCTCAAGAAAAAGATCAGTGGCCTCCGTACGTTGCAACACCATAGAGATGACAGCTTGTTTCCCGTTGGTCCACATCTAACGGATGGCGATGATAGACTTTCCACTAATGGCATTGGTCAACTACCGCGGATGGCGGCTGGTGGCATCATCCGTGTTGCCCATTGACGAAAGCACGATAGCCTATGGCTCAGCCAACTCCCGTCGTACCGTGCATGCGGATGACCCCATCTTGAATGAGATCATGAAAGAGGCCGCCTCGCACCTCAACCTCAAGGTACTTCTTGCAGATACAACAAGGATCGTGTTCCCATGTTCACAGATCAATGCGTGCAGGGTCACAATATCAGCAGCCGAGATAACAGCAAGAAGGCATTTATACACGCGCCTGGAGACGTGGAGGGCCACAAGGGTAAGGATGGACGCTATTACCTTCTCGACACCCACCGCGTGATGCCTCCCACCATTGCGCTTCTCAAGTACTTCAGCCTCTTCTCACATTGCTCTTGCCCAATGTTTCCTGACCCATGACGATCACCCATTTCGTACAGTGAGAATAAATACAAAACCAAAGGCAATTGCTGGTATCAGGTACATTCATTCTCGCTCTATTGTGTTGATCTCTTTCACTTTGGCTGATTACCGTTTGGGTATGGCAGCTCTTCCGCCCAGAGTTCTTGCGTGATCATGCTCCTACACCTCTTTGCCCCGATGCCCTCTCGGCTTGGGGCTTAGTGCCTGATGATCCGCAGGTATGAGCCTATTCACCACCGATTGTGAGCACTGTTGATTTATGGCATGGTACTCTCCAGGCTTTCGAGGAGCACAACGCGGAAGTTGTTTATGCATCCGAGCTGCTTGTAACGAAGGTTGTACGCTATTTCAGTGACAAGCTCAACTTCCGCTACAGTTCCGAGGTTGAGTGCAACTTTCAAATCCGGCGGATCATTCAGCAGCTCCATCGACACGGGTACATATCCTACTTCTTGTTTTGCACTGGCCTAGCGAACATCTAAGTTTACATTGCATTGACGTAGGATAAACGTGAGATACCTAGGGCATGTTCGACGCCATATATCCAGTGAATCTCTGCGTTCACTTTTGAAATGTGAAATCATTGCTCGGTACTATGCTTTCAAGAAGGCCAACAGATGTTGTTCGCTCACACTTTCATTGACAGAACGATCAAGAATCTGCTGCGTGAGCGCTGGCGTAAGGTTCGCGGAGACAGCGTTAACGTCGTTACTGTAGAGTTTTTCAACGAAGTGTTTGTGTGGCCGCGAGCCGAGTGGTGGCGCTCAACACTCCATCATGAAGTTCGACGACGTGCCTTCTTGATGAGGTACAAGCTTTGAGACTTGTTCTTCTTGCCCTTTCTTACCTTATGGCGCCATGCAGTAAGAGCGAAATGGATCTGCTTAGTGCAGAAGATAGGTTTTGGGTCTGGCAGCGTGTGGATGACATGCTTGGGATCAGTTGGAACATTCCCTACAACAAAATACTCAACTTCAATATCCGA
>CDEZ01018905.1:0-14036 GCA_000826365.1 Acanthamoeba royreba | reverse complement strand
GTTCCCTCACTTTGTGTCGCAGGGAGCGCGCGACCTCGTCACTCGCATTCTCAAGACCCGACCGGAGAAGCGTCCTTCCCTCGCTGACGTGCAGGCTCATCCCTTCGTCACCGGAGCCGATCAAGAGTGAATCAGCCGCTGTCTATCTAGCCACTGCCACAGTGATGATAGCGAAAACACACGCGCGTCTCGATAGTCGAGACGTGACTCATCGAACAGCGAGCCAACGCTGGCGAATGGCCCGGGATCTCCGAGCAGTCGATGCATAGGCATAGACGGTCGATCCCACCAAGCGCGCTGAGCGACCCCGAGAGCACTCATCGATTCTGTATACTTCCTTGACAAGCCGCGCGGCTAGGACTGCGGCGGCCATGGCACCAACCGAAACTTGGGACTCAAACAGCGTTCGGTCCCGTCTTCTGTAACATCACTGCCTGTACTTATGTTTGTAGACTTATATCGATATTCATATCAACAACAGCAAACTTGCATTCAACTCTAGAGCCTCTTGCCTTCTTATTTACTCTTTCATTGGGGTTCATACGTCATGTCCCATGAAGAAACAAGGTGGTGGTGATGATGATGGTGACTACTACTTGTCAAAGTCGTCGCACGATAGTGTTTTTAATGACATGTATGTACACACGGGGTTGTGGGACACAGGCTCATACGAGAGGCTCTCTCAAGTCTGGCCTGCTCCATTCAGTCCAGCTGTTACTTCCTCTCCAAGGTTGTTGTTCGAGGGCGGCAAGCTCAGCTGTCGTCAATGAGCCATGAAGAGAAGGTGCCTGCTGGGTCCGTGGTCGCGAAGGCCTTGCCCTCGAAGCCATAGGCGATGGCGTCGATAAGCTCATTCAAGTTGACCGAAAAGCTGCTGAGTAGGCTGTCCACCAGAGTACTGGGGCTCTGCAAGTCATCGTGGTCGTGTGCAGCGGAGGTGGAGCTAACGCTTGTCATGACGGGCGGTAGAGGGAAGGCAAAGAGGCAGGCAGCAGTGGCGGTATGATAACGTCGTCTAGAACAATAGAAAGTGTAGTTTGTCGGCGCAGGCTTGTGGTGCCTTCTTGTCACCGGACATGCAGGAGGAGTTGGGCTCAGAAGGACCTGCCCTGTGTTTTGCTCTTTTTCTCGGATCCACATCATCCTGTAGCCGGAAAGCCAAGTTGGGCTTGTCGGTTGGTGTCGTCACCAAATTGGGCTCTGTGGCTGATTCTGCTTTCCGCAGACTTGCCTTCTTTACATTCCAACAATGCCAAACATTTTCGAAACAGCTCCACTACGCGCGAAATTTTCATTCAGGATTTCATTTCATTTTCTTTTTATTTGCCGCGCTGTATGGGGAAGAACTAGGGTGTGGTTCGTCGATGGAGATGGAGCTCGATGGCGAGAACAACAGCCAGGGCCGCGAGGTGGTGTCACCGCCTATGGACGGACTGGGGAACTACGTAGACGTGACTGAATGCTCGTCATTCTCTTCACAAACCGCGGCAATCGATTCGCCATCCTCACAAGGCTCCTGCCTACGTGGCATTCCTCATCCGCAGCAGCCGAACCTTACAGAGAACATCGACAATCTTCCTCATTCTCATCAGAATAATCAATTTCCGACTGAGGTGCCTGGTGGTGCGCACCAGTGCGTGGTAAGACCGGACGAGGAGCAGCAGGAGTACCTTGACAACAACGGCGGGGAGCCCGGCAGCCATATGCACGCAGCAGTGGGCAGGCTGGCCATGCACAAGGCCACGACGGCGGCGGTGGCCTACGACGACATGCCGGCAGCCACGACCGCCGATGACGAGGAGTTGGCGGAGGCGGTGATGGCCGGCAGCATTGTGACGCGTGAGGGCAGCAGCGAAGGCGGGTCGCTGTCGACGTCGTCCTCATCGGTTCCGAACAGCCTGAACTCGTCCACTTCATCGTTGTCCACCACGACCACGCCTTCGTCCTCCCCGACCCATCACGGCTTCTGGGGTACACTCTCGCGCAGCATCGTGCCCACACGCTTATTCTCGGGCTCTTCGCGCCACCATGATGAGGGAAAGGACAACGCCGGAGAGTCGATAGCGAGTGCACTCAACGCCGAAGAGGATGAAGCGCGTGTACTAGAGTCGAAACTTTCCGTTTCAACGCACCTTGTGGTGCTGGCCCACGGCCTGCATGGTGGTACAGAGAGCGCGAGTCCACCCATGAGTTGGGCCTTAAGGAGCGCTAACCCTAATGGCTTCTGGTACAGGTGTTGGTGACTTGGTACGCGTTGCCGGAGTACTCACTGCGGCGTATGGGGATACACTTGCCATTGTACGCGCCTGGCATCTTTGATTGTCGTTACCGTACTTCCTTACACCATGCCCCATTGTAGTTAATTGCCAAGTCCAACCATGGCTTTCTGGCTACGCATGAAGGTATAGACGTGGGCGGTGAGCGCCTGGCCAAAGAGGTATGATAGTGAAGCTAAGCTGGATGTTCGTCATGTGACGCTAATCCCTTGCTTCCCAGGTCATTGCTTTCGCCAAGAAGATGGCTGCATGTCACGAGGGTGACGGCAAGAAGTTGCGATTTTCAATCATTGGTAGGCTTACTATCGTTACTCAGAAGCTGTGTTGCCTGTCTTGCTGATGAAATGTGTGGTGCAGGTCATTCGTTGGGGGGCATGTATGCCCGATACTGCGTTGGGTATCTGTATGACAAAGGATTTTTTAACCAGTGGGAACCCATCGTATGTATCCCGATGAACCTGATGATCGGACATCATACAGTCCACTGATGGTATATGTATCAGAATTTTGTCACACTGGCCACACCGCACCTGGGTTCACGCCGGCCACGCAAGGGGATCATGAATCCCATTATCTCTTTCTTCACTTCGCACATTTTCTCACGCACAGGTGAGGTTTCTTCGTGGAATATGATCCTAATGATGCAGTTCCTCATTTTTGATCATACGTCAGGACACCAGCTCATGCTCGAAGACAGCGATGACGAAGGTGGACCACTACTTTATCGAATGTGCCAGCGAGGTAAGTGCTGGCCTGACTACCCTTTCTTCCTTACCTCGAACTAAACTACAGAATTCATGCAGACTCCCCATTCTATCGAGCTCTCGCTCTCTTTCGACGACGAACAGCCTACGCCAACGTGCGAAGTGATCTTCAAGTACCATTTTCCACAGCAGCAATACTGCCCTATAACCCATTTCTATCTCGCATCAAGTACGTGCGACGCCTTCCCGATCATGCTACATCCTCAAGGGATGACTGATGGTTATTCCTCTCACAGAGAGTTAAGATTATCGGAGACGTACGGATGCATATTGGAGGAACGCATTTGCTTTCCACTTCCTGTACCGAAAGAGGAGAATGCTGAGGAGATAGATGAAGGCGATGCCGCAAGCGTTAAGCTTGTCACTTCCACGAACAGTCAGATAGCGCGACAACCAATGGAAGCGAACGGCACTGCAATCAGTGAATGTACAGAGAAATCGGAGCTGAAGGATCATGAACAAATGGAAGAGGACGAAGTGGAAGCCGAGGAAAAGGATCGACAAGAATTCTATAAGAACGATGCACGAGGGCGCGAGTTACGTGAGATGTTCCAGGTACGTTTTATCTCCCCTCACGTGCTCTAAGCGTTTTATCTGACTCCAACGCATACGTAGGCGCTGAACGATCTCGAGTGGGAGCGAGTTGGAGTCAAGTTCGACAACTTCCTGTCGCATGTAAATATTGTATGTAAAAAGACCTTGTTGGAGAAGGTGTCTCATATCGGCAGGTATGCCATAACCAGCGCTTGCTTTGTTCCTACGGACGTTTCATTGCTGACGACCTATCTTATGCTTTCGCAGTTCCCGCCTTACCGAAGAGGAAACGATGGATGGATTCAATCATATCGGCTTCGGCGTACTGCGACATGTTGCTGACCATTTCAATCTGGCTGAGGATGAGCAGCAGGCGGTTGAAGCTCATCGCCGCCTTCACGACCAGCTGAAAACGAGTCAAACCATGGTGGTGGAATCGAGCGAGACAGAGACGGCCAGCAGGACGAAACGAAGTAGTAAGCGCACCTCCAAGGATGCCAGCAGCATGGAGGACCCACTCGCCTACATTGCCGACACCAACGGCCACGATTCTGCACTTCCGCAGATGGGTGCGGCATCCCAGAGCGTCTTCAAGGATGACAAAGCCGACGAACGATGGCTTCCTTCCGGTGGCGGTGAGCCTGGGGAGGAGACACAACAGGACCTAAAGAATGAGCTGCTCGACGAGGAGAACAGCGCACAACGGGCCGAGGATGGCCATGACGGCTCGACGTGGCGTGTGTGGCGTTGGTTCTCTTCTTCCTCCCGCAAGTAAAAGTGGGCAATATTGGCCCAAACTAACCAAACAAAAAGAATCAATAATTTTAGCCAATAAGAAATTATTATTTGGTATCTCTGGTGTGACAGGTAAGCACCAAGTATGGGGTCTGGCGTACGCCCGACCGAAACTTAAGCAAGGAGACCTGAAGTCGGCTAGGTTACCCTTGCCCCTCCCCTCACACAGTCCTCCTCTGCTCGACTACACGACTTTAAAAAAGAGCCTGCGCCTAGCACAGCCTTGGCAGCCCTACCATTCTCGAAGATCGAGTAAGGCTTTCGATTTCTATTCGTTTTATAGTTTTTAATTTATTATTTTTATTGTTATTAGAGGGAATAGAAGAACATGGACGTGTTCTGGGACAACCCAGCAGCAGTAGCGGAAGGGGCACCTCAAGCTGCTGCCACCTCCACCACGAACGACGGGGAGTCCTTCGCAGAGGCCCTGCTGGTGCGTCCGAGCCACCGCTCGATCAGGGGCTGGGTCTATCCTGTCCACCCACAGCTCAGGAACGGACTGGCCTTCTCGCCCATCAGCACGTCTGTCGTCTACTTGAACCAGAGGACCGAGGTACTACTATGGTGTGGTGTGAGGTGTGCACTTGTGTGTCAATAGCTGGCTATGTCCTTACGTATGGATGGCTCATCGTCCTCTTGTTTGCTGATGGCCAGATTGTTACACTGAACATAGCAACTGGAGTCGTACGCATTCCACCCATAGCCTTCCCATCGATGATAGAAACGGCAGAATCGGCCTCCTGGCCTTGATGCTGACGATTCCGGGAACTCTGGCGTGACGGTGATGGTGGTGATGTATGTATACAGCAAACAGCGGTATGGACCTGCGAGCGTGAGGACCGGTTAATCACCTGTTTCGCCATAATCGATCATTACCTCGTTGTGGGGACTAGCATGGGTCGGTAAGTTAATCCTGTGCTCGTTAGCAATGTAAAGTACATGACTAAATGATCGATTGATAATCTCACCACAATTGTTCAGATTGGTCGTATTGGATATTGCAGACGATCATAGATTGACATGGGGTAAGCCACTCGGGGCTCAAACTTACTGTACTGCCTTGGCTTCTGCTTTTCCTCTCACCGCTTGTTAGCTCATGTTGAGAAACATATGTATTACAGCTATGTACACCATGGTGAACTCAGTGATTCCATTTATGTTTGGCGAGGAGCAGCGAATTATGGTCTGTTCCAATCGACCTAACTTATTTGGTATTCACACAACCTCTGATTCGTGTGATCAGTGCTAACAAGGATTTAGTTTTCAAGTTCCCACAGATGGAACCTCTACCTACAATAAACTTGGGCCAGGCGATTAATTTTGCGTCTGTGAGCCCCGATGGCAAATGGATGGTAGCTGTTGGTATTATCATGAACCCTTCATGCAAACGATATTGGACTCATGTGAAGTATTGCAGGGGATAAATCGATGTTCGACATTTTCCAGCTAACTGAGGATGGCACCTTCCAACGCCATAAGACTGTGCATCAGTATGCTGTTCCTCTTGGGTTTTGGTCATCTATTAGTCGCTGACTGTAGCTCGGATAGCATCGGAGATGAGATCGCGAATGGTAATGGCGATAACATGGTACGTCTGTTACAAATCTGATAACCTCGATCACTTCACACTAAACGTAATGTAGGTGTGGTGGGAGCCAAAGCCGCCATATAGATTTGTGGTAGCTAGCGAAGCAGGTGCAGCACTTGTCTTTGCACACCCTGATACTGTAAGCACTTCAACCACTTCGCAATTGATGCCTTCGAATGTTAATTCTGTGCCAAACAGCACGGTTGGGACACTCGGCCGCTTTATTATCTTTGGTCTCGTGGGGTTGAACCCTGGACACATGCCTCCACATACCCCATAGGTTCGCCTCAACGTTGTGGAAGGAGTGATTGTGGTATTCTTTGCTAACCAGACTCCAGAAGAAGGGGAGTTGTACACCAAGCGACCTCTACCGGCGAGTACCAAAGTGAGCTCGGCCAAGTTCATAACGGTCAAAGATTCCGATAAGGAGGCACATTTGCTCGTGGCGTGTCCTGTTTCCTCTTATGTCCACCTTTACGACTTAGATCGACGGCTTCGACAAACAGTAGACCTTTCCTCTGCGAATTCCAGCCAAGACGGTGATCAGCCCGACGCTGAGATTTCCGGTGTAGTGGCAACTAATGACGGGTCGAAAATCTATGTTTCCGTCTGCACTTCGCGTACAGAGGTGCGTAATCCTTCCAGCCTCATCCCAGCTCTGGCTGATGGCGCGTGATATCTTGGTTCAGGGCCACATTGTGGAATTAGTGGTGAACAGGGTGGCCTCGCTACGAGAACAATGCATCCAGTTCGTCAAGAAAAACCTCGACAAGTGGCCTGGGTTCGCTTGGGAGGGTCATCTCCCTGCTACTCTTCTCTCAGAGATCTTCTCTCCATACAAGTTCGCATCGTGACACGAAATCCCCAACAATGCGAACTATTTCCAATCAGAACGTTCGGGGATTCTTGGAATTACAGGAGAGAACTTTATCCGATGAGGATGACAAGTCTGCAGTACAGCGGATACTGCCCCGGCACTTCCGAGGCTGGCGGGTGGTCTTCTCGTAAGCGGACCTGCCCCATGCGGGCTACAAGCTGCCGACTTTTCGTAAGCCTAAGGTATTTATACTCCAACAGCTGCCTACACTAACACACACCACAAGACCCTACTACAAACGCAAGCAACACAATGGCCACCCAAAGGATCTCCGACGTACTTCACAAACCTCTGCTGCCCACCTGTTGCTTCTCTAACCTCTGCACTTGCGTAGGTTATGGTCAAGCAGCCTCACTGCCTCAAGGAGAACGACAGTGTTTTCAATGCGGCCAAGATCATGAAGGACCTCAGCGTTGGAGTGCTCCCCATCGTGGATGATAATCGCAAGCCTTGCGGCATTCTCACTGACCGTGACATTGTTATCCGCTGCATCGCTGAGAACCACGACTTCAAGCAGTGCAAGGTGCGTAGAGATGAAACCTTTAAGCCAATGGACAAGATGTTGCTGACACGATTTTTGAATGCAGCTTGGCTCCGTTCTCTCTCGCAATGTTCAGAAGGTCTACGAGGATCAAACTCTTGATGATGCTATGGAACTCATGAAGAGGCATCAGCTGCATAGGTATGGGCCCACTTTCGAGTGTTCCAGTCTATCACGTTGCTTACAGATGCTTGTAATGCAGGCTGATCTGCGTCGACCGCAATGACAAGCTGTGTGGCCTGATCTCACTCTCTGACCTGGCCCGCACCGTGAAGGACAACAACCTCCTTGGTGACCTGCTTCGCCATATCCATCTCGAGAAGAAGCAGACCAACCCTTGAGTTCCATCTCTGTCGTCTCTGCCGCCTCTGCCGCGTAGCTGAAGAATAAAAGAGACCTAGCGTTGGCTACTTTATTTGCCTACATATTTTAAATTCCAGATTAGCAACACGTTACGCGTGAACTGCGCTAGCATGAGATGCTTGCCACTTCGTCGAAAAGGAATCTCAATCATCCGCTGTCTGCGCGGTTCTGAAAACGTTTGGAACGACATGAAAATTTCGAAAAACCTTCTGAAGATGGAAGACGAGTGGGACGAGAACACGAAGGGCGAACTCGACCACGAACTCGATGACGAAGAAGATGAAGAAGAGGAAAAGGAGGACCCAAGCTCCCGAGAGTTCGTGTCCACGTTCGCCCGTCTGGCAAAAAAACAACAGTCATCACCAGCTGCCCTGCTCTCCTCGCTCTCTGTGGTTGCGTCGCCATCTTCATCGACCTCTTCGTCATCTGCGTTCACAGCGGCGCATCAACTGCTGGCGATGCCCTCGTTCATCAGCAGCACCGCGCGACAACCCCGAAGCGACGATGTGGAGGACGAGGACGCCGACGACGGACCACGAACACCTGCCCTTCATCTCCACGACGCATCGCTGCCACATCAGTCCAACATTAATCTGTTCAATCTTGATCAACTTCTTCATCACCTTCCACGTCCTGTTACTATGCCCATGTCCTTGGTAGCACCGTCATCTACTCCTTCGTCATCTTCCTCTTCTTTGTCCACTACGACGACTCCCACCACCACACCGACGTCATCTGCGCCGGACACGCGGGTCGCCGGCACCGCAGCCGCCGCCGGCGGCGGCAGCTCGTCGGGTGGTGGACGTTCGCGGTTGTTCGTGGCCGCCTTTTATGGCAACGACAGGGACGTGGTGGAGCTGCTCGATGCCGGTGCCGATCCCAACGAAACCGACCAGCATGGCTGGACCCCGCTCGCGCTCGCTGGTACCGAGCTCGGCCGTGCGCATGTAGCCGCATAGCCTGATGGTGATGAATGTTGATGATGGTGGTGGAATGGTCCTGTTATGTCTGTTGTTGTGTGACATTGCGCTAGTGTTGCTGATGATGCACACCTGTACGCAGCATCTCGAGGGTATAAGAAGATTGCGTGGGTGCTATTGAACTGGAACAAGGCTAAAGGAGGACGTCTGGCTGATCCCAATATGCGCGACATCGAAGGGTACGCTCCCTGATACGTTCGACTCGTAGTTAGAATTGCTTGACCGCCGGTGCCTTCAGGTGCACAGCTTTGCATCGTGCAGTGATGTCACAAAACGAGGATGTAGTAAAGATTCTTCTCAATGCTGGCGGTACGATGAACCTCCCACACAGTATTGCTTGCATCAACCCTGATCTACTCCTGTAGCGGACGTAAACGCATCTGATGACAACGGGGAGACACCTCTTCACCTGGCAGTGGAAAGAGAGAATGTCTACTTGCTTACCATCCTGCTTGAGTACGTGCTCAATGAGCTGAACTATGATGTAATTCGACAGCTCACAGCGTGCGATCGCATGCAGTGCGGGCTCCATTCTTGAAGCGAAGGATAAAGACTTACGCACCGCGTTGCACTTTGCTGCCATGGCCGGCAATGAAGAGGCATGTCACAAGCTTATCCTACGGGGTGCTGACCCTCACGCACAAGATGCCGATCGGGAGACACCGCTGGTAGATTAACATCACCGGTCATACACTTTTGTCCGTTGTGCTCACACATCCTCCGCAGCATGCAGCATGTGAGCACAACCAAAACGAAGTGGCACGAGCACTGATATTGGGCCATCAGGTGGCGGTAAACGCACAGTCTCGCCAGAGGAAGACGCCATTGCATCTAGGTACTTGACAACCTGAGGAACATTATTCAATCATCAAGTGCTTAGTCCCTTTTCCTTGGCTTGTAGCCGCCGCGAGGGACAACTACGAGCTTTGCGAGTTGCTGCTGCAAAGCGGCGCCAATGTTGATGCGCGAATGCGGAATGGGCGTACTCCTTTGCACTATGCTGGTGCGTCTCCACCCTTATTGCTATACCTGGCATCACCTTTCATCGCTCTGACCAATATTGCAGCGGCAAAGGGCTTTGTGGACGTGACTGCACTGCTTCTGCGATACGGGGCTAACAGGGATATAAGGGACGCGCGTGGTAAGTTAGCTAGGCACCCATTCAGTTGGACTATATATTAACGTAGCTTCAGGAAAAGGCAAGACGGCCCGGAAGTGGGCTGCAATTAAGGGCCACCCAGAGATTGTAGCTTTGTTCGACAACTCTCGAATTCTTGAAAAGGAGGACTCCAGTGAAGGCGAAGAAGAAGAGGCGACCATTGCAGGGATGCGGCGTACGCGACCGGCCCACGCAACTAGTGATGATTTAGAGGCAGTAACTGCTCGATCATCAACAAACATCGACTCCAATCCAGCCAACCAGGAAGCCAAGTGCAATGACTGGCAGTTTTGGCGAGTGCCCATAGCAGCCATTGATGAGAACGACGCTGAACTGTAATGGCACTTTGTTCTCTTTACTTGTATTCCGTGAAGTTTGTGTGTCCTGTGGCCATTGCATGCTCTGTTGCTCCTCTCTCACCCACCAGCACTGCGTCGGAGAGAAGCAGGTTAGGCAAAGCATGGTACCCTCTATTGGGACCGACTCACCAGCTTTGCAGTCCCCACACACCAGGCGGAATGTGGCAGTATCGGTAAATTGGTGCTGCTCCTTGAGTTTGCGCACCACAGTGAGGGCATTGAGGCGTACAAACTCATCATTTGGCGAGAAGATCGTTGTGTCAAAGTCCTCTGGACCATCTGAGACGAAGTTAAGGCCAAAGGCATCATAGTGCAATCCGTCGTATACTAAGTACACTCGCTGTTTGTACCCTCTGTCCTGACCTGCAGGTCAATACAATCATGAGCGTTGGACCATGGGTAAGGACAGATTTCCTATTGCTGAGTACCATAACAGTCCATACGGGTGGTAGCCACATCAAACGCAGCGATTTCAGTTTGGTAGTGATCGCTTAGAATAGCTAGCTCAATCGCTCCTGACATTGCAATAACAATCAGGACCACAACTAGACCAGCACGTATGGTGGGGCTCGCACCACCCCAGCTTTTAGGTAACATTATCCACTTGGCATACTCGGCGTTTGGCTTCCCCAGATAGACATCGGAAAAGGTTACAGGATCTGCATCTATGTTAGTAATTTGACGGGTCAGTCAGCAGGGACGTACCAGACAGCACGATATCCGCGATGAGTTTGCGTAGCTCGTGTGCCTTCGTACGACAATGGCCTTCAAGCACGTATCTAACAATTATCTCAGCATGAGGAACGTGACGTGTAGGATTGAGAGCATACCCGACAGCATTGAATAGGCAGCTATTATCATCTGCCATCACTCGGCGAATCATCATTCCGTCGGTGTTGAGTGGTGGTGATTCTCGTGGTGGTGCTGCGACGAGGAACTGAGTCAGCGTCACATGCACTCTTTTGTTCCTTCCCTGCTACATCAGGTACCTGGTCGCTTCACGGTGGCCGGGATCCCTATTGGTGATGGCACGGTTGCGGGTATCTCTCGCGTAGGTTGCTCATGCGTGTTGACTGCTGTGGCGGCCACCTGGGAGGGTGGCGGCGTGACGGCCGGTGCTGCGAGCGGATGCGGCGAACGCTCAGCAGTGATTGTGTCGCCGTTGGCGACCAGCGAGGGAAACACTACGGCGTCGCTCTGCGCTACCTGCAGAGTTTTGGGCGGATATCCCACTTTCACTTTTGGAAGAAAAATAAGTAAAAAATATGTACCTGGAGTTATTTATTTATTTATTTAACTTATTAGCTAAAATATTAAAAATTCTTTCTTAAATATGTAGCGTGGAGAGCGTAAGTACGTAGAAGATGAGAGACGGGAATGGAGGTGGCCTGCGCGATGGTGTCGAGGAAGGCTGGCCATCGTATGTCAGCAGGAAGGTCTCGCAGGTTCTTCACCCCCTCACTACTTCGCACACGAATATTCTGCCATTTCAGATTTATTCTACGTGAGTGCAGATTTAGGTTACTTTTTTGTATCTATCTAAAAAATCCCTCTAGTAAAAATAAGTTGAAATATATATTTTTAAGTACCATGGCTGCTTCCAAGGATGTTGCTTGAAAGCTTTGTCGAAAAAAAACAATTCACAAAATTCACAAAAAAGATTGCCGGTCGACAAAAATCATTTCGATGGAAATCTCAGCTAAATACATGATTCGTTCACGGTCGCGACTTCCGTACGCCCTTCTTCTTCTTGTTGTGCTTCACCTTGGGGATGGCCGAAGTAGGTGCATTCTCTGCTGATGGTGGATCTTCGCTCTGGACCTCGAGGTCCTCGAGCAAGAAGTTGTGGATGAAAGGAAGAAGGGATTCGATCTTACGGATGTGATCCACTGCCGTGACTTTACGGCTGAATTTCCAAAGTTGAGCATTGAGGGCTCGTGCCACCGTAGACTTCCTGCTGGCTATGAACATGCGCACATTGGCATTTTCACTGCATCAAAAAGGAGAATGTGAGCAAACATCATCACTGTAGGACTAAACATGAAGACAAACAAACCTTCTGATGAAGTCACACAGGATTGTGATCACTTCAGCCATTTCCACTGTATCTGCTCGTAATGGGAGACATTGCAACCACCCATCGATGGATCTAATATACAGGCAATAAAGTATAGAAGGTAAGAAGTTGCATTCTAACGATAGGCAGTTCGTACGTACCCAGTAAGATTGGGCATGTTGTAAAAGTGCTTTCTGAATATCTTGGCCTGCGCACTCAGCATATTGTCACACGCCCATTGCCTGGTGCCAGTGGTCAGTTGCACATTATGGAGGAATGTGGGCGTGAAGGCGTTGGTACTCGGGAATCTGAGAGGTGCCTCCTTTTTCGCGAGCAGTCTGCGCTCGCGCAAGCCACTTGTAACTGGCCTGTGAGAGGGATGGAAAGTTCTGACATATCGCGTCGCTCGTGGCCTTGTCTGACTCTGGAGTAGTAAGATTGGCACACACGCCCAAGCCTGCACATTTGATTAAGAGAATATAAGAGAGAGCCAGCAAACGCTCTGAAACGTTACAAACCATAGCAAGCTGCTTGGGCAATTGCGGCATCAGGATGTGACAGAAAACGGAAGAGGGGAGGACATATCACTGGCACGTAAGTTCTACAAATAGGGTTGCTGGTCAGTTAGTGGATAAAGCAAATACGGCCTAATAAACACGTACGAAGGCTGCGGCATGAAGTCTAACACACTGTCCAACATCAATAAGCAACCCAGTTGCGTCGCGGAGAAGGCTGTCCCCTCCTACAGTGCGTATGCAATATGTGAGCAAACAAGCGCGTTGCAGAAGATATGCAAGAGCGATACCAGATCGTGTACTAGAGTAGGAATTATATGCTGCAAGAGGTAGGCACTATCATAGGCATGCGGATGGTACTGGAGGAGACCCTCTAGCACGTTGGGTATAAGCCCATACGCCAGATACGTAGCTGCAAGAGGACCTTGGTAAGCTATCGAGTTTTCTGGAAGTTATGGTGATAAGGCTGTTTACCTCCTTCCTCCTGTTTTGGTTCCGTATCAGATTGATCTGGAGATTACAGACATCAGCTCCGAGCGTAGAACCTCATTTCATGTCCCAGGCGGTACCTTCAAAAGACATGAAGTGATCACAATCGAAGAGCACCGCAAGTAGATGTTCTGATGTCGTATGCACTTCCTCCGGCGAAAGGCAGGCTGCTTTGGCTGCTTCGAGCATCTGGGGGAGCAGAACGAACAGTTGAATCGTTGGATCAAACGCAGTGAGTTTCCCGTCGTACCTCATTCCATAAACTCAATAGATCGAACGATTTCTTGGGCTCTTGTGCGCGCTCATAAGCGTTAGCCAGGTCTTGCCACAGAGGTTCGACGAGTTCCATCAGATTGACTGCGCTCACATCCGGAACGTTGATTTCGCTGGCGGTTTGTTTGTCTCGTGGCTTAAGACTGTCTGCTGTCACGATCTCGTCCGAAACCTGGTCTTCCCTTTCCTTTCCTTTGTCATCGCTCTTCTTTGTAGCACTCTCCACTTTCGGCGGCTCCAATGCAGTAGTAGCAGCAGCAGCCTCATCGGCTGGTTCCCGAAGAGATCGGTTACGAGCAGCATGAGCCAAAGCACCGAGTGCAGTCTTAAGGGCAGCTCCCTTTTCCGCATCAAGTGCATCTTGGCGGGAAGACTTGACAAGAGTGTATATACGAATGAGCGTCGGAATGCACTTGGTAAAGTGAAGCTCCTTGGTGCCCATGACCTCAAAGTTGTTATCCACGAGT
>CDEZ01018902.1:0-31264 GCA_000826365.1 Acanthamoeba royreba | reverse complement strand
TCTCTCAAGGGCAATCCTTGAATTAAAAGCCTTATTCAAGGACGCCTCGGTCGTCGGACCTTGTTAAGTTTACATCATAGGGAATGCAGGATACACAGACAAAACATGGGAGAAGGTGGAAACGTACCATCATCTTCTGCACGCAAAGCAAGGCATGCTTCTGCACCTCGGGATCGGGATTGGCCATGAGCTTCATAATATCTACCTTACCATCCATCTTAGAAAGCACTCTGCGAAACAATTAATCAGCTTGACTGTCAACACAGAGTTAACGGAAGAAAGAAAGATACGTACTTCCTGCCTCGCGGATGGAAGCGAACGAACTCGCCAAGATCATAGCAGGCAACAGCCAACACTAGAGAATCGCTAGATGTCCTGATCAACTCGAGGAGACGACTAGAAAGAAGAGACGTGTGAGAGTTAGTTTTCTCGTAGCGTTTTTGGTTGTCGATGGCAGGTACCCCAAAAGCTTGAAATTGTTCTCTTCGAATCTGCCTACATTCTCCCTCCAGAACTTCTCCGAGCGGTGCACAAGAGACCAGGTGAGGTTGCCCGACTCGACTTCTTCCTTGTAGAGCTCGAAAGAACTGAAGGAAGGAATTATAACGGTTAAGCTTATCATGTAACACCATCGGTCAGGCAAACACGAGGTCGCACTTGAGAATGTTAACATTCTTCTCGAGGCAGTCGTTGAGGGCCACAAGATCCTGCTCAATCTCGTCGTCCTTCCATTTCTGTTGTTTTACATGTTGGGTGTGGTTAGCAAGTTGCTTAATTGGGCAAAAATGTGTTGGTCTCTAGAACGTAGGCCGTACCTTCTGTGACAGACCAGCAGCAAGCTTGACCATACCCGCCTTGATCATCTGCTCGTTGTTTTCACCCTTATCCAACAGATTCTACATACACAGTGGAGATGAGTAAGAACGTTCCAGTATTGAGAGAATGTGCGAGATCTACCCTAAGTGTGGCAACGCCGACTCTCCTGATCTTGACGCGGTCCTCCTTGCGGATGACTTCGACAAGCTGGGAAACAAGGGAAGATGTACGACCGAACTCCTCGGCGACGGCCTGCACATGACATTCATTAGCTTGATGCCCAACACTTGTTGCAGCAGTGTAAAACTTGGCGAAGTAAAAATGTGTCCATCTAATTATAACCATTGGCGTTGCAGAAGCCAACAGCTATCTTCGAGATGGGCGTAATAGATTTGTTATCGGCGCCATTAAATTGCACTTGGTCATTCATAATCCCAGGTACAAATCGTGAGGGCCATAGAGTCACGGAAATGGGGAAGGCGAAGGAGCGTACCGGCTCGTAGGAAAGCAGCCAGAGGCAGTAAAGAGTCTGGTAAAGGACAGGGCGCTTGTTTGTGTAGTCCTTGAGCAATTCAGTGAGCAGCTTCAGCCCATCCTCCGCGTGGAAGATGGCGCGGTACTCCTTACGGCGAAGCAGGACCTGTGCCGAGGTCACGGCGACGACCACGTCTAATGGACCACAATGAGCACAACTTTTATCTTTGACGCTCGGATCACTGCAGTTGTACCAGCAAGCTGGCTGCTGCGCAGACGCTCTCCGATCCAGCGGCAGAAGAACTGAACGTCCCGGTCATTGTACCGGTGTGACTTACTATATGGAATATCACGGTTAGGGTAGAGAAATCTAGGGACAACGCAACAATCACATGCCTGAAGAGGATAGCCGCGATCTTGCCGGCCTTCTCGTTGACGAAGAGGTCATCCTGGTTGCGGTTGAGCAGCCTATCACCCCAAAAAGAGGCAAGTGTCAGACTCCATTCACCGATGCAGCACGCCAAGCTTTGACGTCGCGACGTACGAAAGAAGAGGGCTGAAGGGAAGCTGGTCGTTGTGCTTGCTAAGCTGAAGGAACAACTCAATCCTCCGCTCATCTAAATATTATGAAATATTAATATAGTTGGACGGAC
The DNA here is from genome assembly GCA_000826365.1 of Acanthamoeba royreba. Taxonomy (NCBI): domain Eukaryota; phylum Discosea; order Longamoebia; family Acanthamoebidae; genus Acanthamoeba; species Acanthamoeba royreba. The sequence continues at coordinate 29,321 of CDEZ01018902.1, read as the reverse complement.
CAAAATCAATAACTTTCGGAGTAGGATTGCAGAATTAAGGGGTGGCGTACCGTGAAGCAGCTCGTCAATAATGGCAAGGACGTACTGGACGGCATCGATGCTGTTGAGGTTGGCGAGGAAGTTCAGGAATACCTCAGCGTATTCAAAGCCCTCCTATACAAAATAAACAAACATTTCCACCCGTTAACCAAAATCGTCCGAATGCCATATCCGGGGGCTAATTTCGGAGGTGAGGTAAAAATTCGTTTGGAGTAGTGAGTGTCTAAGAGTGAGAGAACAAAGTTTAATCAACAAAAGTTTGTCGAACAAAAAAATGAGTTGGGTATAAAAAAGAGTAGTTGATCGATTTTGAATTGTTTTTGGTTAAAATTGTTTTGGGGGGGGAGTGAGGTACCTTGTCGAGAAGGTCTTCGCGCTCGTGTGAGGGGCGCTTGTCGAACTTACGGATCATGGTGAGCTCGCCCTCCGAGATGATTTTAGCGTTCTTCATGTTGTCCCAGGGGATGTTGCGGCGGAGGACGGTGTCATTGGTGAGAACCGACACCACACCAGCGGCCTGCTCCTGGTCCTCCACGATGGCCTTCTCATAACTGGCGAACTTCTCGCTCTCCTTGTTTACCTTCTTCATTTTCCTCTATGTGTGTGTTTGATGGTCTGAAAAATCGGGGCTCGGCGATGGACCGAATGGGTCAAAATTTGTGTCGTGGACAGTGGCTCACTAGTTACTAGCGATGGGATGAGTCACCGCTGAAGTTGCCAAATGGAAGAAGGGGGGAGGCTGCCGGTGGAAGCTGCGGAGAGCGAAGGACGACGGCAGAGACGGGGTACGCAGGAAACAGAAGCCCTCTCTTCAGCCCCCCTACGAACTCTCCTTCCCCTCTTCACACTCCGACACCAGACCTTTTTTCCCGGTTTCGAAATCTTCTCGAAATTGGCAAACAATTTTGTCCAAGCATTTCGAAAAACGCTTCTTATAATTATTTTTGTTTCTTGTAATTTTGCGATGCAATTCGTGGAAGTAAATTGATATCCTAAATAACGGCTCGGCAATTTCCAAACACAACAGTTACATAGACTTGGACATGAAGAGGGCTCACGACGGACAGTTTGGACCCAACGGCGCCGCGGAGGTTGAGGAAACGGGGCTGGCCACGGTAGGAATCCTTATTGTTCTTGGTCCGGTTTGTTTCCTCCTATCTAACTTTTTTATGTCCTATTCTTTCTGCCTTAATCTTATCTAAGGAGGACGTCGCCGTTCCCAAAAAAGTGAGGACGGACGAGTCTTCAAGCCTCGAACCGGCGCCTTTGTCTTTGTCGTACGCTACACGCTTATTGATTCTTTAGCATGACCATGGTGTGACGTGTGAACCCTAAACGTGAGTCGTTCGTTTGGCCTCACATCATCACAGCAGTGCGGAGTCAGTGGACGGGGAGGTGAATGAGGCCGATGAGGAAGCCATCGTGAATGCACTCATGGCGAAGCCTGATTGGAAGACCAAAGTAGCCGATCCAGTGATCGCGCGTCGTTATGCGGAAGAGGCGGTAAAGCAGGGCGCCTCGCAGGCCACGATCGCCGCTGCCATGCGTAGGCTGCTCACGATGGCTATGGGCCACACCGACAGCACACTCTATGTACCGAAAGAAGGCGAGTATGAGGATGACGATGACTTTAGGATTGGCGAAGGGGACGAGTACGAATGGGAAAAGGGCGTCGTAGTCGTGCCCGCTGGCAAACGCGCCACCAAAGCCAAAGATGACAAGAAGGATGAGGACGACGAGAATGAAGACGAAGAAGAGGAGGAGGAAGGCATTACTGCTCATCGGCGTGTAGTGCACGAGGTGTCGTACGTGGACGGACTGGTGCCAGATGAGCTGCGCAAGCGTATCGAAGAACAACTTGATGCCATTGCTGATGCTCCGGAGAAGGACTGGCATCCTGGCTCTGAGGGCAGGGTGCGCCTCCTGCTCCCGCGCCACTGGGTAAAATTGGTATCTAACCCAATTCACATGTAACGGAACACCAGGTTCAGGACTTGATCCACCCTTCGCTTTATCCCTACATTCGTGGCATTTCCTATGATCCTCAAGGATCGATCCAGGCCGAGGAAGATAAGAAGGGAGACAAGAAGGCCATCAAGAAGAAGAAGAAGAAGGAGGATGTGATGGGAGAAGACGAAAAGACCGGAGACGACGATGCTGACGAAGAGGAAGAGGAGGAAGAGGAAGAGGAAGACGAGAGGAAGTATTCTTCTTTGGAAGACGCCGGGGGTGATGAGAACAGAGAAAGAGAGTACGACCGACTGGAAAAGGAGATCGAAGGCTTGGATTCGATCTACCAGTGGCTCCCGACTGAGTTCGACGTGTTGCCCGATGGCGAAGTTCGCATCCTGTCCTACATCAACAATCTCGATCGAGCCAAGCACGCCGCGCTCTACGACGACATCGCCAAAGTGTTCCGCCTCTTCTTGCCTCTCTTCAACAACCTCCTTTACGGCAACTCTATTTGGAGCAAGGAGAGCATATTCGGGCGGCGATTGCAAGTGATCGTGAAAGCGGCCAACTACGTGTTGCAGCCTGGGCAGGAGTATGAGGGCACATGGCACGTGGAGGGCATGAAGCACGAGAACATCGTGGCGTCGGGCATCTACTATTACTCCAAGACCGATAACATCGACGATGTGGGCCTTGCCTTCCGGACCAAACGCTACAACTCATTCTACGAGAGGGAGCGCACCCACAGCCTGAGCTTCCGCGTGAACATGGGCAAGGTCAGCATCTTGATCTTCTCTCGTTTGTACACGGAGTGCAAGTCTAACCTGACACGGCCAACAGGTCGATACACCCGAGGGCCGGTGTGTGGCATTCACCAACGAGATGCAGCACAAGGTTAAACAGCTTAGCAATAGCTCCGATTCTGTGGGCACCCGCAAGATCCTTTGCTTCTTCCTCGTTGACCCCAGTGTCAGGTACGTTCTGTGCACACAGAAGATGAGTAGCAGGCGTGCACTCCTAACAACGATGTGCCATCGATCAGGATCAAGTCATCGGCGGACATTCCACCCCAGCAGTGGGACTCCATCAAGCGAGGTGTGACAAAGACACTCATCGGCGCGACCATCAGGAATGGCGTGCGCCTACCTCCCGAACTGATCGATCACATCGTGAAGCTGGCCAAGTGGGGTATGACCAAGGAGGAAGCGTTACAACATCGTGAGGCCCTCATGCGCGAGCGCAAGTACTACGTGGATTCCAACAACCGGCTTTATGAGCGGGACTTCAGCTTCTGCGAGCACTGATCCGAGCACCGAGGAGGAAAAACGTTGAAAGTGAGTGACTCGTGGTCATCCCGGGAGCACGTTCGCTTGAGCGAAGTTATTTTGATCTTTTTGTCTCGGACTCTGATTCTTTCAAGAGAGAGGCAGCGAATTGATCTCCTCTTCCGTTACTGGTTCGTGTATCTGTCACCAAAGGGCCAACGGACTGTCAACAGTGCTGCCTCACTCACACTTGGCGAAGAAAAGGCTATTGTACGAACCCGTTGTGAAAGCTGCAGCCACTCCATCCACTGCTGCGGCAAGTCAGTTTGATGCGGGCGCGTGTCGTGATTCCAGTATGTCCACTCGCTAAACTTGCCGCCTGATCATGCACCGGTGCACACGCACACACAGCGCTGGTTAGCTCGCCGGTACAGCTCAGGCCTCCCTCTCACACATATTGTGTGCTTGTCGGGATTGAAATGGTCATCACACGTACTCACGTCCCACTCCATCGCGCCGTCAGAACCTCGCCCGAGCCGCTCTCGCAGTACTACACCTACACCACAATGACACACACAAGGAAGAGACTGTTATAAATAGAATTCTTTTTAAAATCATATTAAAAAATGTCATCAATTTTGGTAATTTTGATTTTCTTTAGGAAAATGCATTTTAGGAAATGTTTCATGAAGAAAGTATTTTTTGAAGAATTAACATATGTTGGATAAATGCTTTGATAATATTTTCATATTAACCAAAAATTAACTTAAATATATTTTTTTGGTAATCTTTAAAATAAATTATATTGATTGTGTGCCTTGGTACTCAGCAGGCAGGTGCAAGGTCTTGCCGCGCAGGAGTCGTCCTCGAAAAGACGTCCGCAAGACGTCTTCATCATCGTGTGTAGAGGGAGCAGATGATGAAGATGACGTGGTGGAGGTGGTGGAGGTCTCCCCTTCCTGCTCCCTCTTCTGCTTCTCGCTTTCGATGACAAAGTAGTGCCTTATTGATGGCGCCTCGCCCTCGTAGTCGATGAGGAAGGGCAGGTAGTGGAGGGTTGTCTCGGGTGCCGCGTCCCTCTGCCCAGGAGCCACCCGCACATTGATGACCCTCTTCCGAGCTTCGCCGGCCCGACTTCGATCATCTTCATCTTCCATCTTGTGTTTTCGAAATTAGACGAAACAATTTCGATTTCGTGAAATAACTACAAATTGTAGCAGGACTCAGCCCTTTGCGTTCCTGGCACTGCAGAAGCTAAACGACCTGGATCGATAGTTGTGATAAGGGCGGTTGCGGTGTAGTGACAATGCATTGTCGGAACTGCGCAGTAAGCTTCACCCACCCCATTTTGTATCGCTGGCCATTATTGAACAAATTCATAATAACACTGCTATTATCTCCGAGGGATTCTGTTTGGTGGGCCGGCCAGCATGCCAAGTTGTGTGCTTAGGATTGTCACGATTCCTCCGTCGGTCAACCCCAGGAAAACCGCGACTCAAAAAAGCTTCTGATGATCCCTGGTGTACCCCAGCGGCACTAGTGGATGATGTCAAGCAGGGAGGAGCGGGGTTTAATCGATTGGGCACGTGTGCTCAATGCAGGAACTACCTGGGCGGGTACTGCACGACTACAAAGAAGAAGGAGAAGAAGAAGGCCAGGAGGAAGATATGGCCAACCTGCGCTACCACAGGGAATGCAAGATCGTCCTGGCGGTGGTCGGTCTTCCTACATTGGTCCTCTTCCTTCTCGTCTTCACTTGTCCTGTTGATGCTCGCCACATTCGCGGTTCGCTTTCTTCCTTCTCCTTATCGCCTCACTCCTGCTCCACACTGCTCACACATCTTTCTTGATTTCTTCAAGATATAATTATTGTTATGTGAATATTATATCTATATATGGACATCCTCGTCTTTGTTTTCTCATTGTCATCATCAACTTGCAGAAGTGTGTGCGCCTGCAGCAGTAAACTGTACACTATACCAAACCATACCAGACGCTCTCGTTGGTGTTGAAAACGACACTGAGATTCTTATCCCTGGTGGGTCCTACCAAAGTAACCCTATCAGCATCAATGTGTCTGACATTATCCTCAAGTACGTTGACACATTCATGCACGCGCGGCATCTCCAGCTGACTCCCTTCGTCGTGGTTCTTCATCTCCACAGTTTGATGGGAGATGTGACGGTGTTGTCCTCTGGCACGTGGCTTACTGTCAACAGTGTGGGCTTCTCCATCATCAATGCCTCATTGACTCTGGACAATGGTACGACCACCCAGTCTCCTGAGTACTCAGTACGTTTTTTTCATCATGGAACTCTTTCTTGCACGTTCCATGCGTGTTGGCAGGCACAGGCATTGTCATAGCAGATACTGGTGTGTTCATTCAAAGATCGAACCTCAACTGCACAGGTTGATTCCTCTCCATCATGATAGTGATCATCATGCACATCATCATCGTCATTATACACATCATCATCATGCACATCATCATCATGCACATCATCATCATCATGCACATCATCATGCACATCATCATGCACATCATCATCATGCACAACATCATCATGCACATCATCATCGTCATTATACCACCATTATCATCATATGCTCTTTCTCGTTCGTCCGTTGTGTGCTTTCTCAACCTTGTCTGGTCCTGATTGCTGCTACAGGTAAGTTCAATGTGACGGGATGGTGGCAACAGATTGGGGCTCTGGTTCTTCCCTATGGAAGTGGTACAGAGATATCGAGTTGAAGGTTGAGGGAAGAAGAAGAAGATACTCACTTGGTACTTTCCCAACTCAGCACTGATGATGTCAAGTATGTGGATACAAGATGGACCCTGCAACGTTACTTCCATTGATAAACAAAATGGTTAGTATTGAAGAAAACTTTGTGTTGTTCATGCGTGCTCATCAAATGTTGGTCACAGCTATCATCCAGATGGACGGGCAGTGGTTTCAAAATGGTCCCCTCTCTCTGGACTTCGGTGGAAACCAGATCAATGGTACGTCACCTTGTTCCTTTTCTTCCTTCATCACTCAGCTCAGCAACATTCACATAGGAGTTTCCGTGACGGGCCAATGGATCAGTGTAGGCAACATCACTGTCACCATAACGTCGCTCTCTTGCACCGGTACGAATGCTCCACTGCGATCCTTCTCTATCCTTATGTTCCTCATCGGTCATCATCATCAGCAATTACTCTGTCTGCCGGAACCTGGACACAGAACTCAACGTCTACTCTCTCCGCTACGGCTCTGGGACAGTTGCCAAGCTGGGGTACCGCGTTCTCCTTCGTCTTCAGTCCACATTGTGGTTCCATATGTCTCATTGATTGTTTGAGCGCAGAGGTTGGTCTCTTCACTACAATCCATTCAGTGGTGCTCATCGGAGGGGGTACGTGGATTCAACAAGGCGCAGTCTACATGATGCTGCAGGGATATGAAGGTGCCTACGATCAGATCAGCATGCTCCAGCATTTGCTCACTCCGTTCCCTTCTTTTTCAAAGGCATCGACTTGCAGACAGAATGGCAGCAGTATGGACCTGTCACGTTGGACGTGGTTGGCGAAGCCCAGATTCAGGGCATCGTACCTGTGGCGATTGGTACAAGAGACATTGCCACATGATTTACAAGCAATCGGAGCTAAAAATTGGTCACATCCTCCGTTCGTGTGCAGGTGTGAGCTCCACGCAGGCCGGAAGGAGAAGGCGTGGCGCTTCAGCTTTCACGTGGCGGCAATACGGGCCTGTGCAACTCAACATTGACGCAACCTTGGGGGATGCAAGAGGTTCGACAGAGCCATGGATCTTCTCAACCTACTCTTGTTCACTTCTTCATGTGTCTTCCTTGCTTGTGGTCAGGTGTCGTGTGCGATGGCAATCCTGACATGCGGTGGTACTCTGTGGGCACGTTGAATGTATCCATGCAAGGACCTGCAGTTGATCTGGGTACCGAATCGATGCCTTCACGCATTGGAATGCAGTAGATCCTTCCAGCTGGGATTGGCTAACACCACACACATACACAGAAAGCTGCGTACGGATCATCCCATCGCCCTCTCCAACGCCCATTGTGGCCAACACGACAACAAGCTCAACCACTCCTGGGTTCATTGTCGATAACCCTTCCTCTTCTGCCGTCACCATTGTTCCCAAAGGTAGGATGTTCCCCCCACAAAGTGTGCAGTTCGAGCTTTGATCTCATTTGATCGAATGTAGATTCAAGTGGACAAGAGCAACAGTCAGCAGCCATAGGAGTGAGCCTTGGCGTCATCAAACGCTCAAGCGCTAACGTGTCAAGCACGGCGACAACCCGCAATGGTTCACTTTCCTCGTGGCTTACACTGTGGGCATTGCCGTTCTGATATGGATGATGGACAACAGCACAGTGGAGCGCAGTTGCCAACAACTCCCTTGGGGCCGACCAGTCATATCTCTATCAGTGTGAGATTGCCTTTGGAGGAGGTACCAATGACACGGCCAACGTAACCACAGGACTCTTGAGTCTGCAGTTCTTCCTCTTCACTTCGAGCAAGGCCATCGATCTGGGCGTTGATGACAACAATCAGAGTGTCGTCTTTCAGGCGACGCCTGCATTCGCCAAGCTCACTGTGATGCTCGAAGAATGGCCCTGGCTGACTGAAGATGAGGACGAGCGAGCAGAGGTAGCGGTCGCCATCGAGCCAGCGTTCACAGCTTATCGTGAAATCAACTCCTCATCAACCTCAAGCAGCTATGTGCGAGAGTTCGAGCTGACGGGACAGAACGTGAGCTATCCAGCCGGTGCATCAGTGCGACTGCGCCTGGCCACGGCGGTCAAACTCGATGGCCAGCTGGTCACCAACATTGCCAGTGGACGACAGGCCGTGGAGTTCTGGCTTGATACAGAAAGCTCATCGGTGGTCTTGTCCTTTGCACGGTTCAACTCTACTCTTGTCTATGATCCCGGTACACATCAACATTCTCTCCCTTCTCCTTGCACTCACGGACTGACAAAGGACATTCATGATGGCCGTGATGTTACAACAGATCTGGGCGTGCTGCTCACAGGCTCGAGTGGTGGTGGGGGCAGCGACAACACGGCGCTCATCATTGGTGTTGCCGTGGCAGTTCCTTCAGCCATCATCCTGGTGTTGGTTGCCATTGGAGGAGGCGTGGGGATTGGTTACTGGCGAAAGAGACGTTATCTGGGCAAAGCTCGGGTCGCCTCTGTCAACTTTGATGTGGAGGACTTGTGAATAGGTGAGAAGCAATGACCCTAACTTAAGCGTTGGTGTAGCTGGCTGCTTCCTGTTGCCCATCATCACAGGTCTCCACTACTGGTAGTACTACCACTATTGGTGGGCCACAACTTTGAAAGATAAGCAAGATAAACTTGCTAGATGCACTAACTGAAGCGAGGCCGGATGGGTTGGATGCCTCATTGGCATTGGTCGACCATGGTCGACTCTGTGGCCAGGTTGAGGACCGCTTGACCGCCTGAAGGCCATCTAGCCTTGATGTATTGGCCGGCCCAGATTTAAGCCCAGTAATAATAAATAATATTAAATAAATGATAAATAAAATAATTGAAATTGAAATTAATAATTATCAACATGTTATTTATTCATTGATTGCAATGATTTAATAATGGGCACAGTTGTGGCCTTGGCAACACGCGTGAAGATGTGATCAATCAGGTCTGCTTACACGGGTAAAGATAGCACTACATATGATTACGTTACCATCGCTGGGAATAGAATGTACCAATGATAGTTGGTCACCGCATGGACACTGTACAGAGCGAGCAGGAAGTTTCGAACGAATACGTTTCGGTCGAAAAGGCCGCGCGGCCTTGCAGCAACCAACATTATAATGGTCTGCTTCTTCTTTCCAGCAAGCTTCGCTCACGCACGCTGTACAACTCGCTGAGAAAACAACAGCACCATCAATGAACGACATCTACGTAGACCTGTCCTGGGAGGTGTTGCGCACCCTCAGCATCAAGGAATGCGTCCTCCGCCTCGTGTCCCTCAACACCACCACCATGGACCAACGTATCGAGACCAAGAAGGCGGAGAGGATGGCGCGCAGGCTTGCCCACGACCACTGGCTTGTCGATGGGGAATCTCTTTACGCAGTGCCTCTCCAGCACCTGGTGCCGTGGCTCATCTCAGAGCCCAATTTTCGGTCCCTCGCTGCGCCTCTCTGCGCACTTGGGCGCCGTCATCGAGGCCATGTGGCCAGTGGTCCTCAAGGAGGGGATGTCCTCGAAGTCACTCTGCAGACTGCACTGGATCGCTTGGCCTCGGAGTGGTGCATCAGTGAAGAGCGCCTGGACAATGTGACTGATAGCCTGGAGGACAACCGAATGGAGGAAGACCTGGTGATGGCCCACATCAACAAAGATGGCGGAGGCAAGCTGCTCTCGGAGGTCAAGTTTCCCTTCAGGTTGGTGGCGAGGCTGCGCAAGGACTTTGGTGGACAACGTTGTGCGTGGCGGGCTCGAGTGATCGGCAACTTTGTGAAGCTCCATCTGGCGGTGCTTAAGGAACATGTGCGTGCATCATCGCAACGGCCTAAGGCCATCTTGTTCCGCGATGAACTCTCACTGATAACTGTCCTCTTGTGCTTCTGTTGGTTGGTTGTGGTGTGGTATGTTGATCAACATGTGCAGCACTCGCGTTTGCAAAAGTGTTTGGTCGAGATGCCCAGATCGACCCACGCTCTAGCTCGACACTTCAAGCCTGCAGCAAACACTTCGTCGAACTCACCAGTGGAGCCCCCTACCATCGTGGACGTGGTGTACAGCTATCTCAGCGGCCTCAGGGTGTTCGACAGTGGCAGGTCGCTCTTTGAGGCCATGGCAGCCTACACGGTTGGTGCACTCCATCCTTGTGTGCATCTTTGTATTGATCTTTCTGTCTGCAGAGCATACCACCTTATTATTGTATATGCCGTGATGACCATGTTCAGAGAAGCCAAGGGCCGAGTCGAGACAAGTACGTCATGCTGTCGGACAAGAGCCTGTTTGTGCTTCTCATGGAGTTGATGCCGGACGAGGCCTGGTTCATCGGGTATCTCCTGGCCAGGCGCCTCAAGCCTGTGCCTCTCGTTTATCCCATGTTGCTGAGACGAACGACCACACATCATGCGTGCGTCACTGGCGAAGAAGGATCAATGGACGGTAAAGAACAGATGACGGTGGGCCACAGGATGGTGCTGAGCTCACTCTCATGGAGCCTCCGAAGTGACTGCACGCCACTTGCCATATCCTTTGGCGTGGCGCGCATCGGCAAGACGCCGCTCTTACGCTCTGCCTGGTCGCTCGACCCATCAGCAATCAACGATCCCACCACCACGTCGATGGCCGGAATGAAGCGAGGCGGCGACGCATTCCACTCGGGATCGGCCGACATGTACGTGGACGGGATGCTTGAGGTGAGACCTCGCGGTTTCCATCTCATCGATGTGCACGGCGAGTGGCACGAGTGCATGAGCTTCCTGCCACACCTGGTGAGCCACTGTCGCCTTGTGCTGGTGCACGTTCGCGCTGAGGACCTGGTGCCATCGACGGGCCAGCTTGTGCTCTACGATGCCGACGACGACGATCATCTGTTGGCGGCTCTCTTGGCGCAACGCCCCGAAGACAGCCGGGTCGTGCTGATCGTTCACACAGAGGAGGATCTGCAGCAAGCCGGGTGGAAACTGGACGATGGTAAGTGGCGAGAGGGCTTAGGGTGTCCGACAGCTGAACTGTTGGTCACTTCGGAGCACAATGCCGAGAAGCGTCTGGTTGAGATGTGTCGTGTCGAGGACCAGAAGGACCAGTGCGAGAACTTCTGGGACTGGAGCTCGCAAGTGTTCGATTCAATCCACCAACAGCAGAAGGGCAAGTCAGATCAAGAAAGCCTGGTGGAGGTCATTCCTCCGAACGAGCTCAACCGCAAGACGGCTCTGGAGATGAGCAAATGCATCGAGCCCGCCAGGTTCAAGACTTCCAGCTGCGTACCCAACGCCCTCGCTCCTTTGGTACGATTCTGATGTCGGCTCGATATCAGATGAATGTGATTCAGCATTGGGGTTGAATGGCTCATTGGGTGGCTGCAGAGCGTGATCGATCGCATGGAGCTGAGCGCGCTGGCCAAACTGTACGCCGAGATCGCACGCAAGCACGATATCTCGGCTCTCGTCGTGATGGCAGACCAGATGCATCGCATTCTGTATCCCGGCTGCAAGAAGCTGTCGGCTCGCATGCACCAACTCCAGAACAAATACATTCAGATCGACATGGAGATCGGCAAGAAGGGGAGCACAGATGAGCTTGAGAAGAGCAAGAGAGACACACGGCGGGAGATCGAAGAGGTATCGCGCGAGCTCAACGAAGCCAAGGTGGAACTGACTCTTCTGTGGCGCGAAGTGGTGGAATACACGAGCAAGGCGAGCAAAGGACCCACCACTCCCGACGTCATCTCCATGAAGGCCCTGGCAAACTGGGGACTGCGCCTGGCCGAACGCGGCTTCCAGATGGAGCTGGTCAATGGGGAGAAGCTGCTGGTGAATAGCGCCTTCATGCTCGACCTTCAACACGCTATGGCGGAAAGGGCAAGGAGCACGGGCAAGGACAAGGCCCTCGTGGTGACGGTGCTGGGACCGCAGAGCCACGGCAAGAGCACCCTGCTCAACTTCCTGTTCGGTTCTCAGTTCATGACGTCGCCCATCCGGTGCACCTCCGGTTTCAACGCCACTCTCCTCGATAACACGAATGGCAACAAACGACGACCAGAGGCTGGAGGAGGAGGAGGAGGAAGTGACTGGGTGATGGTGGGCGATACCGAGGGTCTCATGTCAGCCGAGCGCGATCGAAGCCAACAGGAGCTGTTCGATCGCAGATTGGTCTCCTTCTGCCTGCTCGTGTCCGATTTGGTCATGATCAACATGAGGGGCAGTGCCGACGCCAACATTCGCGGAGTGATCGAGGTGGCCCTGTTCGCGCTCAACAGAATGGGCCATCTTCCGCGAGCCAAGGTCATGTTTGTGATGAGGGACATGGGCGAGAATCCATCAGAGCAAGCGCGCAGGGAGACCTACAACAACATCAACGATGCCATTGCGAAGGTGACCGAAGTGGGCAATTATGCCTCCAACTTAGTTGAGTTTCACCAAGACAATGTCTGGCTGATGCCATCGGTACGATCTTCATGAATGGGGCCACATTGCCCTGCGCTTACCTGTTCACTCGCATGTGGGCTGACAAGTTCTTTCTCTTCTCGCATGATGGCAGGCATTTGACACCATGAACAGACCCAATCAGCAGTTCGTTTCCAAATGCTCAGAGTTGCGTGAGTTTATCCTCTCTCAGAGTCCATCCAAGATCCGCTCACCTGACGAATGGTAACATTGCCCTGTACTTGTTTTTCGAGAGAGAGGAGGCCTATCTAATGAACGCACTGTGCACGGGTCAGTATCAAGCAGATGGAATGGAGCTGGAGCCTGACTGGCACGGGTGAGGCCATGCAATTGCTGAAATTCGTCAACCTGCAGAAGTACTTCGATTGGTCCGCGTTGATGAAATCGGTCGATAATATCATCCAGAAAGATCAAGTCTTTGACAATATGCGGAAAGAGTGGGACAAGGAGAAGAACAGCCTGTTGGCGAATTCGACCCTTGCTCCGGAAATGAAGCTTGGCCGAGGCACAAGCTTCATCGCGAACTTGGCCCAAAAGTATAGGGTACTGCTGCTCCCACTCTGCATGCAGCCTTTCATGCACCTCATATCTAGAACCTATATGTGGCTCTGACGCATTTCACAGGACCAGGTCATGATGCAAGTAAAGAAAGCACAGAAGATCGACAACGATCACGTTGAGCGCCTGGGGCATAACTTGGACGCCCGCTTCCAGTGCGAGAAGAGAGGTCTCGAACAAGATCTCAAGAAGGCTTTGAAGGAGTCATACGCCGCTCGGATACTTGAAAGCGCTCGATGGGAGATAGAGCAGCATTTAGACAAGATTCGTGAGGATCATCGCAACGCCAAGGATACGCGTATCGACGAGGAAGCGGCGGGCAAAGAGTTCGATAGTTACTGGAAGACGAAACAGGATGAGTTCTACAACAACCTGGAGGAACAGATTCCCATCAGCGAAGCTATTCGATACTGTCGCGCAGGCCTACAAACCATGGCTCTCGGAGCTGCGAGCGTCCATCCACGTGACGATCAGTATGGAGAAGGCTCGAGTGATTCTCACTGACGCATATCTCTCGACATGCACGGAAACATCTCAAGTGTCTCTGGTATCGGGAGGACTGCAAACTGTGTGCAGCTTGTTCACAAGTATCAGGAACAAACAGGAGACCAACAAGGTCAGAATCTTTCAGGAAGTGGCTATGAAGTTGGGACCCTTCATGCAAGACGTCGCACGAAGACAGCTTGACACGTCCCAAGACAAGCTGTCTTCTCTCGCGGATGAGATATCGACCATCATCGATGCCCTGGCTGATCTGCTTTCGGTACCGTCCAACGCAAAGATGGTGACGACTGCGCTTCTCACCTTCGTTGTTGACAGACCGTCAAGCTGCGACTGAAAGGAAATGAATTGGCGTCGGTCATACATTCCAAAGCTGCATTGATGGTGGCCCAGTCCCTGGCTCAGGACAACAAAAGGGCCATCATGCAGAGCAAGACCAAGTTCAATCAAGCTGCGGGCGTGTATCGGCAGCTCTACACGACCTACCGGTGCGGCGCTGACGGAGACAAAGCCAGGGCACGATCCCTAGCACTCAAGTTTAACGAGAAAGTCTTCGATACACTCTTAGCCATGTACGCATTCATCAGCGTTACACTGCCATCATCAAGTCCATCGACGCTAACCACAGTCCCCCGAATAGGGCGGTGAGCGAGCTCAAGGCAAAGCTGGACACAGACTTGCCGCTTAATTCGACTGACCTGATCGCCAACTGTTTCAGGATCTCCTTCATCGCTCAGGACTGGCAGAAAGTGCTTCGATACATTCGCAACGCAAGTGGCTTCATGGAGGAAATGTTTGCACACGATTGGGGGCAGCGGCTGGCCCACCACTTACCTGGAGTACTGGCAAACGCTTCCGAGTACCATTACCCTAATCACTATGAGAGAATCCTGGGCGTTTTCTGCTCACTTCCAAGGGTTTAACGGACAGAACACACCAGGATGTAGTAAAGGAGGCAAAGAAGCAGGTGGAACACTTCAAGGCGAGTGCTCAAACAGGTGGTGAAAACACCGCTGCTCTGCTCAAACAGACAGCAACAAAAACATGGAACGACTTCGTCGCTTCATGCATCAACCGCACCTGGAACATAGGCAGAATTAACATAGAGGGTGACGGAGGTAAGCATGCGGAATCACACAGCGCTCGGTGATGTGGCGAGCAGTTCTAACGTACCATGGTTTGCTCAGAGATCTATACGGTGTCAGAATTCTGTAGAGAGTTCCTCTACTACATTGAAACTAACTCCATGAAAGATAAGCTACCTGATACGCTCAGAACCAACATGGTTAGCTACCGGGAGCACAGACTGATGACTGCTCTGGGTTGTCGCCATGTACACCTCCCTTCTCTCTCTTACTTTCTTACTTTCTTCACTGATGCATCCTCTGCAGAATTGTCCCTACTGTTCCCAAAAGTGCTGCAATGCGGTGCATGATGACTCGATTTCTCACCAATGTGTCAACCATTTCTTGATGGCGTTCGAAGGATGGCACAATGCGACCACCCGCAAACCGACCTTCATCATCTGCGACTCGACGAACCGACAACAGCGGAAATTCAAGCACTACAACAAGGATGGCGTTTATCTGAGCTTCGACGAGCATATAAAGGAATGCAATCCGACGTGGAACATCGGGTTCGGAACGGTCAGCAGCAACTCCTTGGAATCGCAGTTGCGCGCTTGGAAAGCGGTGGGCAGGATCCTCTGCAAAGAGAACGGCATGGAGTGGGCTGAACCCAAAGCGGAGGACTTTCCTACTTACGCCAGCATTCAGCAGGCTGAGTACAAACCCTGAGTGAGGAAGCGGCTTCAAGGGTCTCGACTTGCTTTTTCACATGGCAAACTACTGATCGCACATTGATCCGCATAGGCCATTAAATAGTTTCCCTTTATTGATTGGCCCCACACACAATTAGTGATCCATCAATGTTGCTGGTGACGGAGAACAAGCAGCAGCAAATGAAGACTTGGTGGGATGGCCTAAGGAGAGAGAGTCTAGTAGAATCCAATTATATATACGTTGGTCTTTGATGAAGAAGGGATGGTGGACTGACCGAGGTGCCGGGAATGTAGATGTAAAAGTGGAGCGCGTCATCGTTGCCCCGGTTAGGTATCACCCACTTGTGGCCGCTCATGCCCTGTTTGGCCATGTTCTCCTCGAATTGTGCAACGCCCTGCACGCCTTGGGTATCAGTGAACGGAGCCAGGCATAGATCAGCGCACCACTCGCTACACACCATACGCATGGCTGGGAGGACGATGAGGGCAACACCGTGTCGGGGATGAAGCAGCGCCCTTATGGTTGGTGGCACAGAGTTGGCCGCAGTGAGGTCGTACACTACGTCAGAGCCAATCAGAACGTCTGCGCCCTCATTCACCTGTCCCCCAACATTAGCGCAGTAAACATAACTGATGAGAGAATTGTTATATCATACAGAAGGATAAGTGCTAGAGTCTGTCCAATCGAGTCGATGAACAACGACAGCATCCTCACGGATTCTCCTTTGCGTGAGGTAGGAATCGAGATTGTATTTGATATTGTCTAACACCTGCCCCACAAAAAGTTATCCCAGTGGACTCTACATTGCTGATGATGAGGGAGGGATGGCATACCTCATCTATGAAGTCGGTAACGATCACCTTTGCCGCTGTGTGAGCCATCACCAATCCGGCCAGACCGCAGCCGCTGCCTAACTCCAGCACGAGCTTGCCACGAAACAATTCGCGGTGACGGTAGATGAATGAGGATAGCAACAGGCCTGAATCCCATACTTTCCACGCAAGGCCAACCTTAAAGCAAACGTCAAGAGCAGGAAGAACAGCAGCCTTTGGTTTGATTACGAATACCTGTGTGTACCGAAGCTGCCGTATATCTATCTGAATCGTTTCTGTTTACATCACCCAGAGTTAGAGCTGAAGGTCTCAAAGAATAGATAGATTACGTACCTCGGGCATCCTTGTCTCGTTCATCGATGAAATGGAAAGTCTTCACTCGATCTCTTCGCTTTAGGTCTGTCAATCTCTCCAATATCACCCCAATTCGCTTCCTGGGTTTTCAGATGACTCAGTCCTAGCTATGATTGATGGGAGTGACAGTGAGATGTTGTGATCTCACCGAGCCTCGGCATCGAGTGTGGGAAAGTTGGTGAGTCTCGCTAACCATCGCTGAAGGTTCATTGATTCCCATACTTCTAAATGATCCTCTACCGCTCGCAGTTAAGAAACCTCCCATCATCATTAGAGCACATGTGCACATCAAGAATGTACGTACCGTGTGCAGATAGAATGGCTGCTGCTTCAAGCATCTTCGTCAGTGGAGGTGAATCCTCCGATTCATGAGTACTTTGCATCGCTGCCACTGTGATCAACTCACTGAGCCTCTCGGCCACAGTATTCGGTACAGCCTCTGGCCTGCCCGCCATTGTTAAATGCACACCCCCAACAAAAGTAAGCATTTACACGAACCTGAAAGTGTTTGAACTGAGAAGTGAGATGAGGTGCAGCACTGCTTGGCTCTGTTCCTACAAGACGAAATCATCATCATGCACATCATGCACATCATCATGTACATCATTTCCCATTCATCGTTGATCATTCATCATCAATCTACAATTGC
The DNA here is from genome assembly GCA_000826365.1 of Acanthamoeba royreba. NCBI lineage: Eukaryota > Discosea > Longamoebia > Acanthamoebidae > Acanthamoeba > Acanthamoeba royreba. The sequence goes on along the minus strand of CDEZ01018902.1, from coordinate 12,218 downwards.
CACCAGTAATTCATGATGGAACATGGATGCGTACATGCGAGAGCACTGAGTGTATTGCCGTCTCTACGTCCGCCAGCACCCACTCCTCCTCCTCGCTCACCGTCACTGTGACAAACCCGTAGTTAGTTCATCACAAAGTGACGTCACGACCACCATCGCCATCAAGTAGAGTCAGACTTGTTCCTTCCTCTTGTGTGTATGCGGGGAGTGAGTATGATGCAGTACTAGTACCAAAGGAGCCGGAGAAGGGCGGAAGGGTGACCAGGTCTGCCGCGCCGCCAGGCCCGACGGCATCCACCAGGGCTGACGCGAGCAGGTGTTGTTCAGGAGGACCACCGGTGCTGGGGCATTCACTAGTATGATGGCTGCTTCTGCTTGGCACACCCTTGGTTTGTGCCCCTTCTTCCTCTCTGTCTTGCCGCTCCATTCCACGAATTGTTTTGAAATCTGTTTGCGAAAAGTGAAACAGAAAACCAAAATTTTTCATCCTGCCCTCTCTTCTCAGGGTTGTTTCATCTAGAGGAGAAGAATGCACCTTGCTTGAACGCGTAACTGTATGTTTCCGCTTAGTCAGGCTCTTTCATAGGACCGTATGGCGGTTTAACTGGACTTTAATGGTTCCCACACAGAAAGGACAGAACCAATTGGCGTGCACCAACTTTGAGATCTCTCGTGCTGCTGCAGCGCATGTCCACCAGTCCCATGCACATCCATTAGCACGCAGCCAATGCAGAACTTTAAGATCACCTCCTTCAGCTGATGCTGCACGACATGAAGACTTGCCCCAGGGGTATCTGTTGGCAACCATTGGAGAACTTCGAGATGACCTTCTCTCGCTGCTGCACAACAAGTCTGGTCGTTCATTGGGCACAGCCCTCTGGCGCACCTCACAGACTTGTAGTAATCATCGTCCTCTTGACCCGTGTGTGTCTGTTTGTCACCATCACCTTAAAGAGGGCAGGTGGGTTGACACACAAGATATGGGGAACACTCAGATTGTTCGCCTCCTTCAGCAGCACAAGCATGACCTCGAGGTGCATTTCCCTTCATTCCTCTTTCACAGGACCGGTCACAACAGCTAAACTGCACTTTAATGGTTCCCACACAGAAAGGGCAGAACCAAGAAGACAAGACTCAGTAGTCCATGATGGGGTTACCAGAACAGAAGTCCGTGGTAAAGATGGACGTGTCGAACCCGCGCCAGTCAAAGTTGGAGAACTCCCAATACGTTCGACGGTAGAGTGCAAAGTCACACCGGACGAAGGTACAGTACCATGCGCCTGGGGGTTAAACCACAGTTCAATCAAGGCATCAATCACACTGACTCTGTCTAGCAAACAAGAGCCGGAATGCACCTTCAAGATACTCAAACCGGCGCATGACACCACCTTGCATGATGCACCTGAGTGATCCCTTGTACATGAGACGAACTGGAAGCATTCCATCATTGTCCAAATAACCGTACCGTCGTATCTGAGGAGGAGTCGACCACTCTGAGTCGTCGAGCACACAGTCGCTGCACAGCCAAGAGCCTGGGCACATGAACTGCTTCATCGTCTTGGCAATGGTTGTGTTGCTCGCGCACTCTATCCCGCCTTGCTCACGTAACAGGGCATACATCATTCCCTTTCAGCCAATCAGAACCCAGAGTTGAACAACCAAATGAGTTGCCGATCACACTCTCCCCCGCTCCAATCAATGTGAAGAGGAGGTATGATACCAGTTTGTAGTTGTAGATGTGAGTCCAGTCAGGGTCTGGATGCACGAAAAGATGAGAACGAAGAACGAGGATTTGGATCAAAACAAAGGATGAACCTTCGCTCTCGCTGTTAGGGCGAGTGTAGGCATCGAAACGGGTGGCGCCATAGACGGGGTCGTAGTAGAAGCGACCTTTCGAGGTGCGAAGAGGAGTGTCGAGAGGATACACGGCAAAGTCCGTGGAGACGGTAAGATCGGCGTAGAAGTAGGAGCTGAAGGGCGCTATGTCCGCCTCCGCCAATCCGCCCATAACCACCACTATCAACACCAAACTCACTTTGGAGAAGGCCATGGCTTCCACGACGTGGTCTTGCTGCGCAGTCTTCTTGTACGACTTGGTTCACTCTGTGTGGGGTGAAGCGTGTTTATGCGTATGTGCCATGCATTTCAGTCCCGGCTGGTGATTGGCTGTTTAAGAAATGCAGATTACTTGTAACTCCGTTTGCACCAATCTCAACGAAACGGAGATTTGGAAGCTGTTGATCATTCTCATTATCCTTTTGGTCCAACCACAGTTGAGTCTCTTGATGACACGTTCTTCTTCAGAGCCAGCTATACATCTTCAGGGATAATTTCAAGTGGGATGTGTGAGGAGGGATGTAAACTTGCCTGCTTACTTGGAACAGGCCAGGACTGGTCCACTCATTTCACACGTTCCTCAACTCCGAGAGCTGCCCGGGATAAACACAGTCGCCTGGTACTCTACACATGCACATCCTCTGTTGTGCCTATCGCTTTCTTGTTTCTCTTCTCCTCTATTGATGTCACGACATGAAACGAATGGAGGTGCATGTTAATAGGGCCGAACAGGCATGACCTCTTCCCTACATCCGTTAGCTTTAGCCCAGCGCAGGACTTCCAGATGACCACGCTTCCTTGCGTTCAAGCACGTACGTCCGTCCCAAGGACATCTCTTCGATCGCAGCCATTTGAGGATCTCGAGATGGCCACCGTCGGCGGCTTCCGCGCACGTCTGCTCGCTCCAAGGACAGCCATGATCGCGTGCCCACTTGAGAACTTCCAAGTGTCCGTTCCGGGCCGCGAGCTCAGATGTAGACTCGTCCCATGGACAGCCCTGCTCAAGTAGCCACTGCAGAACTGGAAGATGACCTTGAAGGGCAGCAGCGGCGCTTGTCTTTTTGTCCCATGGATACGCATGCTGGCGAGCCCATTGCAGAATCTCCAGATTCCCTACCGCCGCAGCGTTCGTACACACGCCCTCCCGGCACGAGCATCCGCAGGCTTCGGCCCATTGAAGGATGTGCAGGTGGCCGCCGAGCGCGGCGCCAGCGCAAGTGCTGCCCCACGGGCATCCGTTCTCGCGGGCCCATTGAAGAATCTCCAGATGACCTGCCTTGGCGGCCTCAAAGTTGGTGCTCGAATCCCATGGGCAGCCTTGAGCACGGGCCCACTGCAGGATATCCAGGTGACCTCCAATAGCAGCATACGAACACACCCACTCGTTCCACTCACATCCTTCGTCCCGAGCCCATTGGAGCACTGCCAGATGACCGCCGGCCGCCGCGCCGCGGCAGATAGCTCTGCCTTCGGATGATGGGCATCCGTTAAGACGAAGCCAGTGCACCACCTCGATGCGACCTCCTCGGGCAGCCTCGAAACAGGTGTGGGCATCCCATGCACAACCTTGAACGCGTAGCCACTCGATCACGTGGATATGGCCGCCGAATGCAGCCGCGCCACAGGCGAACTGGTTGAGCGGACAGCCTTGAGCATGAGCCCACTGGAGCAGGCATAGTTCCCCAGCACCAGCCAGTTCAGCGGCATAGTAGCGCGGATCAGGCCGTGCCCAGCGAAAGAAGCGCTTCTTGTCATGCTTGCCGCCTGTAAACAACAGCGCCAGGCAATATCACTGGGCACGGCAGCCGGAGGATGTCGTTCCAGAGACGGCACACGAAACGTAGGCAAGGCCAGCTTAGTGCGCTCCCTTTCTCCAGAACGAGCGTCATAACTTCGTTGGGCAGGTTGTCCATCTTGTTTGTGCGCATCAGGTTCGAACAATGTGTGCGTGGACGTGGCTACTCTTGGGTTCGCTCAAAATATTTTACATATGCGAAATATGCGAAATATTCATAACGGAATATTTTGCATTCCAATGCACGAAAAAAGGATCACATTGATCCTCAATCTACATGTAGATTGACAGAACACTTATTGTCTGGGGAACCAATGGCTGAAGGTAATGAAACACTAAATATCCGAAATATGCAACTGGCCAATCGCGCGTGGTCAAAGACAAAGGAACACCGTGGATAGGCACGAAATCCTCCATTCTCCTCTCTTCTCTCATAGGGCACTCGTCGATCCGTTCGCCTGCGTGTTAATTTATTCCACGCTGCGCCAGGCACTACGTTGTGTCCTTCCTTTCGAGTACATCATCCAGGTCATGGCTCCTGTCCCTCTCAAAGGAAGGGCCATGCAAATCTCCACGATAGCTCTGCTCCTACAGGTCACGTGTCGCTCATGGCCCAGCAGAATGTACCATTCGATATGACGAGCGCATCGTTCTACTCCAGTCCCGGAACCGCCACCATGACCATGGTTCGTTCAGAACTGCTTGATTTCAAGTCCTCTTTTTAACTCCGGGGGTGAACAGGAGGCCTTTGTACGAGTTATCCCATATCACTGACTCGTATTCATCGCGTGTATTCAGGTGTCGCTAGGAAGCGGACAGCCGGCCTCGTTGGCCTACAGGATCACTGTGTCCTCTTCCACAGGCAATGTATGGGACAACGGCATCAACCTTGTCCCGAGCCTGAACTTTAACGTCAATCAAGGCGACTGGTTCTTGATCAAGTTCTCCGTGCGCCAGGTCGCAGGACAGCCCAACTTCGCCGCGGGCATTGGAGCTCAGGGCATCCTCTCCTTCCGGCCCTTCGACACCTATGACGACTCGATCACCACGACATTCCCGTGCGACTCCACGTCGTGGTGCGACTATGTAATGCCCTTCCAGGCGGCTCAAGCTATGACTCCTTCCGATCCGCCTTACATCCTGATCCAGGTCATTTTAATTCCTATGCCAATACGGGCGGAGAGATTAATGGTTTTGGAGTGTTAATGGTGATACAGATGAGCGATGGACCGCAGACGTTCGATATTGCCCTCACGTCGCTCACCTACTACGGGACGACTCAGCCGCAAGCATCTTTGAACAAGTATTACTATCCTGGTCGAGGTGATGCCAACGCTTCATGGCGGGTGAGCGCCAATCAAAGGATCGAGAGCGTGAGGAAGGCTGATCTCAACATCAAGGTTGTCGACACCAACAACAACCCCATCTCAGGTTCACACTGAAGGCACTCTTGATCTGGTCCGTTCTCATGAGAACGATGGCAACTGTGGTGGATAGGTGCAAGCTTGACGATTCAGCAACAGATGCACGAGTTTGAGTTCGGAGCGGCAGTTGATGGGTGGGCGATTGCTTCTGGAAGCAATCCGACATACACCAGCAAGGCTGCCCAGTACTTCAACAACCTTGTGCCCGAAAACAACCTTAAGATGGTCTATTGGGTACCTTCACCCTTCCTTCTACTGAGTGCTTGGTCGGCAACTGAATCTTGAGGGGAAACAGGAACAGGATAACGGGCTTTCTGGCGTCAGTGCTCTGCAGTGGGCGACCAACCACAGCCTCAATCTTCACGGCCACGGACATGTGCTCTTGTGGGGCGGTTTCTTTGACGATCACATGCCTCAGAACACCTGGACGATGAGCGCCGCAGACCTTCGCAACGCCATCCAGAGCTTCGTCTCAGGTACTCTTGTCTCTCTTACCTGCAAGGGACACTGCTGATTTAACTCCGATTGGGAAGATGTGGTCACACGCACAAAGCCCTATCTCAACTACTGGGACGTCATCAATGAGCCACTCGATAACGGTGACGTGACGGGACTCATCGCTTCGGATGGAGTGACGCAGACGAACGGGGTGCTGGGCAATATCTTTGCGCCTCAGCTCTTCAACTACACGTACTCCAACCGCACAACAAAGTGTCCTTCATTTGGCTTCATTGCTGGTCATGTTTGTTGGGAATCATACAGGTACAACACGTACACATCCGGGGGAAGCTCACGCACTCCTCTTCTCTTCGTCAACGACTACGAAGTGCTCGATGGACTCAATCTCCAGCGACGCACCTACACCAAGAACCTTGTCAGTTACATCAAGAAGAACTCGCCTTTTCTCTCTGGTTACGGATTCCAGTCACACATCGGACATACCTTCATTCCCATGGATCTCTTGCTCAGCCGCTTCAATGAGTACGCTTTCCTGCTCTTCGTCTGCGCGCCTTCCTGTTCATTTTGCTCTTCTCCTGCATGCTTGCCCTCTTCAAGTGAGTGCACTGAGCCTTCTGTGTTGTGCTGATGACAGCTTGCTGAGTGTTGATCCATCGTTGGTGGCGGTCATCTCTGAGTTCGATATCCACACATTCGATGAGCAGCTGCAGGCCGACTATCTGGAGGACTACATCACCTTGTTCTTCAGCCAGCCACGCATCAAGCAAATCACGGTGTGGGACTTTTGGGAGGGCGACAGCTATGACCCAACTACGGCGCTGTGGCGTACAGACTGGAGCGCAAAGCCGGCCGGCACTCGGTTCCTCAACCTGACACAGAGTCGATGGTGGACCAATGCCAACGTGGCATCCAACTCATCAGGCCTCGCTTCAGTTCGTGCATTCTTCGGCAAGCATCAGGTCAAGGCCACCTTCAACGGTGTCTCGACGACAGCCACAGTGCAGCTCTCTTCAACCACTTCCAACCCTGTCATCACCATCAAGCTTCCTGTAACTCTGCCATCTTCTTCACCTTCTCCATCGCCATCAAAGCCAGCACCTTCTCCTTCGTCTTCTCCCAGCAGGGTTCCAACTTCTCCATCAGCTTCACCAAGCCAAGTGCCTGCTTCGATCTCGGGACCCAATGTGAATCCGTCATCAGTGTATCCTGGCAATCAGATCAGTGTGAGCTTCACTCTGAATGCAGGCTCCACCGCTTACACTTCCGCCTACATTGGCTACAGGTACACCACCTCCTTCTCGCACCTTTAGGCTCATTATGCTCATCCTCATATTTGCCATCATCAGCTTTGCTCCTGCCTCCGACTACAGTGCCAAACTGGTGGAGCAGTTCCAGATTGCCAACGTGGCGCCAGGATCACGCCAGAGCTATGCCTTCACCACCAGCATCCCCACAACCACGTCCCCGAGCACCTATGAACTCAACGCTGGTGGATGGGACTCATCGTGGAACAACTTCGCCTGGAGCGAGGGTACACTCACCGGCATCACTCTCCAGGTGATCGACCCGAGTCCATTCGTGTTTGCCTACTCCATCTCGACCACGACAGTCAAGCGCGGCACGTCGTTCACCATCAAGGTGGGAGTCAATGGAGGAGGAGCCGGCCTCACCAACGCGCACATCGGGTACAGCGTGGTGAGCATGGCCGATTCGAGTGTTCCCAACAATCAGTTCCAAGACAACATCAACGTGGCCGCGGGAGCGACAGGAGTGTTCCCCTTCACGGCCGTTGTACCCGCTTCGGCCGCAGCTGGATCTTACCGCGTGACGATGGGCCTGTGGGACACCAACTGGAACAGCCTCAGTTGGGTGGATGAAGCCTACTACATCACCGCCACTTGATCCATTCTATTGCGCTCAGCTGCATGGACATTGTGATGTGTTTAGCAATCCTTTTCTTTTCATCAATGATGCATGGCCCCTTTCCATTCTTCGCTGATCATATAGGCAGTCTGCAAGGTCTACTTCTCCCATGCACATGGGAGGGAGAGACCACTGCGTGAGAGGCTCAAATGGGATTGATCACGCTTGAATACTAAAAGTGAATTGAACAAATACATGAGGGTGTACAGCGTACTCTGAGGGAGTACCGAACGACCAGTGCAGACAGTCTTACAAGAAATAGTCAGGGACCTGCACATACAGAAACAAGTCCACACGGGAGTTAACACTCTGGTTGACTCTAATCCATCACCAAATTAGCAGTGTAAATGCACGCACCTCCTTGGTAGTGTCATACGAAGGAGCCTTCCTCTCGCTCTCTGGCGCAGCACAGAATGTGTTGTAATACTGAAAACGCAAGCAGAAAGGTGAGGAATGGTGGTGAGTCAGAAGCAAGCAGTAGTACCCTTTCAAGCTTCTCATTCACCTCAAGGATAGAGGCTACATTGCCACACCGATAGCAGTAGTTGGGAGCAGACCAAACCGTGGATAGCTGATCATTGAATAGTACCTAAATGGCCAAGAGATCAACCACAGACCTAGTGCAGAATGCATCGTCTAACCCTTACCTGGAATCCGTCCATGCAGAGCTGGTGCGAGCGCACGATGTGGTCGAGATTGTTAACTCGCAAAAACTTATTTACTACGCTCTCGCCGAATGTGTAGCCCGCACCACTACACAGGCATGAGTGAGAGGGACACTCAACATGCTCTGAGAGAACAATTTCGTACCGTTGTGAAGGGTTCCAGTCATCTCGATCAGGATCGGGGTCAGACCACATGATATCAGCAAGAGGTCCGTCAGGCGGAATCTCCTTGAAGCGATCAAGGACTCGTATCTGATCGAGCGATATCACTGATGGTGAAAGACCTGCACGCAGCCATTAGCAATTGTCAATTGCGGTTAATCGCTGCATCCACATGTTGCATGATCTCTTACCAGCATGCACGCAAAAGATCTTGTTGTCGATGAGCGCAGCAATGGTCAGGTAGTCAAAAAGATCAGTGAAGTAGCGCCACACGTTCGCCGTGCCATACTTGCGCATACATTCACCATAGAAGCCATAAACCTAACGCGATGTGTATGTGAAGCTCTGATCCAGCATCAGAACACCGTTAGTGTGACGGACGAACAAACCTGTGTGATCTGGCGCGACTCGTGATTGCCGCGAAGCAAGTTGATGCGCTTCGGGTAGCGCAGCTTAAGGCAGACCAAGAGAGAGATGGTCTCCACGCTGTAGTACCTGGAGGAGAAAATGATCATCACACACACGCGAGTAGATGTTAGAGCGACGACACAACTCCACCTTCATCATCATCATCATCATCATCCTCATTACTCATTGATGGCAGCTATGGCTGTCTACGTACCCTCTATCGACAAAGTCGCCCAAGAAGAGGTAGTTGGTGTCTGGCGGCTTCCCTCCAACTCGAAACAGCTCCAACAAATCCCAAAATTGCCTATTTGCAATTAAAAGAAAAATAATTATTGTTCTGAAAAATTATTCAGAAAATTATTAAGACTAAATAAATAAAAATGAAAAGGGGAATAATTGTTTAAAAATTTTAACTAAATAAATAAAATAATTATAATAAATAAAAATATATAACAAAAAAATTAAGACTAAATAAATAAAAATGAAATTAATACTTTTTCAGAAAGAAAAAAGGAGATGGCGCACCCGTGAATGTCGCCCACCACAGTGACAGGGGAGGAAATCGTGAGGACGTTGGATTCGTAGATGAGGAGTTCCTTAAGTTTATCGCACAACTGCTTCACTGTGCCTTCGGGCAAAATCTCACATCTGTTAAATAATGTCATTATGATGATGATGATGATGATGATAAATCATCTGGATTAACTTAAATGTGAGTTGCTGCACTCACCGCCACAATTGCTCAATGCACTTATCCAGATTGAGCGAAGAAGGACCCTTCCCCATCAAATTTGTTGCCTGTATTGCCGTCATTTTTGTTGGGGCAAGATGTGCTCCAACGGTAAAGGTTTTATCTACTTATTATTTCATATTACATACTTGAAATTCCATAAAAATAAGCAAGAATGCAAGGTGCATACCAGAAAAGGGCTTGGACATTTGCGGTATTGATATCTAAACAAGGGAATTATTTTAGCGAAAATCAATCCTGATTGTTGACAGATGGAGGGGGATCTGCCAGAGCATTGGGTGGTTTGGTTGTTCGCATTTTTCTCCTAATCTCATAGCACCTGGCGTGTGATATACCAAGCAGATTTCGGGCGAACGGGCGAATGAGTGTACGTCGAAATTTCCGGCCAAATTGGGTAATTTCTGCGTGCCTTTGTCGCCTTGACAAGGGAGGTCTCCGGCCCACAAGAACATGTGGTGGGCTTACCATCTGAGCAGCGCACTCAAAAGGCCTTCACATCATTAGAACCTTAACTCTCTCTAGTCATACCCTTCGCCACTGCACTCGGAGAAGACTTGTTCGGCTGATCGCCCGATCCAACATTCCATTGCTCCTTGTCAACACAGAGTTAAAGCCAAGCACACAGAACCGCAGAAGTCACAAGAAGCAACAAACATACGCACAAACATGCTGAGCGCAGACCCTTGCCCCTTCTCTCCTCTGGCCACACACACTATGAAGGATCCTAACGACTCACCTTTGCAATATCGACACGCTAGCGTCCATGTGCCGACGGCCCCTCTAGCCCCTCGCGTAAGCGACAACCCTCTCCTGTACGTTTCGTGTTCTATTCTTCAGTACTCGATGCAAAAGGAAGGACTCACTCCTGTTCCTCCTGCAGATTGTCTGGCATTCGCTTCTGGCCACGTATGTCTGCGGTCTCTGTCCTTCTCTCAGTGATGCTGAAAGAGTGCTGTGGTTCTGTGTGATGCAGATGGAGAGTACGAGGAAGTGGTTATCTTACCTTCAATTACGGAGACCGCGCAGGCTCTCGCCCGCACGAAGGGTATCAGCTACTATGAGCACCGTACCCTCTTCGAGCTGGGTCTTCTCCGCGATCCAACCATCAAGCGCATCATCTTCCTCTGTTCACTGCCCGTTGGTACAGCCGCCTCGTCTGTTGTAATTGAATAATAGTCCTCAGCTAAGTGTCTCTTCTCACAGACCAAGAGGTGATTCGGTACTACTGGTCAGTCTTGTTGAAGGACGCCATTCCCTTCTCGGAGGTAGAGCGCCGGTTCGTGCAGCTCTCCCTGAACGATCCCGCCGTGCGTCCACTCTCACACAAGATCATCGAGTGTCCGGAGTTCATTGTACGTTCCCTGATTGTGCCGCACACTTGTGCAACCTCACACTAAGGCTTATCTGTTCTGTAAAGAATACGGCGAGAGAGATGTTAAAAGAGAAGCGCAGGCGATGCCTGATTCCCTGGCTGGTGACTCCGGCTGAACACGAAGTTGCCAAGAAGCTCGGTGTACCTATACTCTCGCATGAAGCAGAACATTATGTTCACGGCACTAAGGCCGGCGCCATCAAGCTCTTCCAAGAAGCTAAAGTACAGTCCAGATCCTGCATGTTATAGATTAAGTGTGACATCTGACAAATGGTTCCGTCTAGGTACCTTATCCGTTCGGAAGTGAGCTTGTTCGAACGGAAGAGGAGCTGGCGTCCTCCCTGTTCGACCTATGGCGACGAGGAGCAATCGAAGAACAGGAGAAAGGAGTGTGCCAAACTATCCCAACATCTAAGGGAGAACACCGTCGGCAGCACATGGACCGATTTGTGGTCAAGCTTGACGACTCTGCAAGTGGCGGTGGTAACGCTGTATTTGATATGCGGAACGTGTTGCGGCGATGCGAGCTCCTGGAAGAGCGGAACCGTCTTGCTGCTCTGTCCGATACGACCGAACTTGCGGCATGGCTGCAAGCCAATCAAGGTACAATCATCCTGTTTGCCGTGTCGATGTTAGCTGAGTTCTCAGTGCTTAAACTCACCTCGTACCATGGCGCAGAATGTATAACGAAGGAGATCGCGAATGAGTTCTCTCAGATGGCGTTCCAGGGACGAGATGAGTCTTGGCCAACCTACCGTACTGAGATTCCTACTCAAGGAGTACATGCGGAACTCTTCATCGACCACCAATTCGCGCCCTCGTGCCAGGCCATCATCCACACCGATGGCACGGTGGCGATCCTTTCCACACACGAGCAGATTCTTGATGGCCATGTCTATCAAGGTACCTCCTCCCTCTGCAAGTCATAGGACTCTCAACAACGTTCGACTGATCATCACTATATCACACATAGGTTGTAAGTTCCCCTGCAATGCCGCTTACCGCAAGAAGATACAGGAGTACACCTTGCGAGTCGGTAAGGTACTTGCACAAAAGGGCGCGTTGGGCTACTTCGGCATCGACTTCCTGGCCTCTCACACCATGCCCGAAGCAGCTTGCCTGACCAACCCTGACACCTGGTACTGCATACAAGAGCTCTTGTCGACGAAGTAGAGTTACCTGCTAACCGAAGCGCGTGCTGCCCCGGGTGACAGTGATGTGAACCAAGATTGGGAGCTCTTCGCCGTAGAAATCAACCTGCGACAGTCAGGCACCACACACCCGATGATGCTTGCCAAGCTCCTCACACGAGGTACGGGAGACTCTCCCCTGAGTGAAACTGAAAGTACTCACCGAGGGCGAGCAGGCGAATACGACAGCAGGACTGGAATGATCAAGGCTGCAAGCGGCAATCTCAAGTACT
>CDEZ01018896.1:0-23177 GCA_000826365.1 Acanthamoeba royreba | reverse complement strand
TTAGGGCGTGATTGCGCCAATTATCCACGGGTTTTCATCGCTGAGCTATAAATTGAAGCTGCGGCACAGCAAAGAAAAAGTCTTGCACACGAACCAAGTCCCCTCTCAAATCTTCGCAAACCACTCTCCCCACATTTTTTCTTCAAGTGATGGAATCGTCATCAACGCTGAAGGAGTTCCTGGAGAGCTGCTCTTTCGCCGACATGGAGGAAGTGCGCAATCAGAATCTGGTCTACTTGACGGCGAAGGACTCCATCGAGACTGGTTTCCAGGTACAGGGATTTCGAAACCCCTCTCCCTCTCTCTTGAGATTTGGATTTGACCGTGACCTCTTTTCTGTGTCATATATAGACCCTCGTTAGGCACAGGGTCCTCGGTGCGCCTGTGAAGGACGAGCAAACTGGCGAGTTCATCGGTCTCGTAGACATGAAGGACTTTGTCGAGTACATCTTGCTCATCTACGGAGAGGGCACCTCCACCGTACACGACCTCAACCTCGACAAGGGACTCAGCGTCCAGAGCATTCTCAGTACAACTGTCCTCCATGACCTGTGATGTGTGAAGCATGCATGGGTGGTCAGACAGCTAACCCTCTGCTCTCTCACCACCAGACCTGTCCAAGGCCAACCCGTTCACTCGGGTCTCCTATGACGCACCGATCATCGAAGCCCTCAAGGCTCTTTCCACAGGTCTCCACCGTGTGGCGATCACGCAGGGCGGGCCTGCCAATGTGATCAAGATGGTGAGCCAGATGTGTCTTCTTGAGTTCCTGCTGCACCACGTGCCGCTGCGCATGGGAGTGCAGGGAAACAGCTGGGGAGACGTGCTTGATCGCAAAGTGGGCCAGCTCCGCCTGGGCAGCGTGCCCAAGGTCATCTCTTACGATCATACATCCCTCGATGCCTTTGCGCTTATGGACCATGAACGCATCTCGGGCACAGCGATCGTCGACGATAAGGGCAACCTCTACGGAAGCATCAGTGTGTGGGACCTCAAACATGCCGCAGCCAATGCCGGTGCGTGACTTGATGTGATTCGTGTGGTAGAGCGTAGAAGCTCTAACATTCGGTCTGTGTGCGCAGAGGTGCTGCTGCTACCGCTGAAAGAGTTCTGGGATGCTACGAAGCGGCCGCTGGTCACCGTCACTGAGGAGGACTCGTTGGGCGAGGCCATGGAGAAGATCGTCAACGGCGGCATCCACCGCCTCTTCCAGGTGGCTGAGGGCCGACCCGTCAAGGTCATCACGCTCACTGACATACTCGGCGCCCTCTACGCGAGCTTGTCTTAAGCATCGAATTCATTAGCCTCCGAATGTGACAAGTTGTACTTACCCCCGAGTGACCACCAGCCTGAAACGCGAGTGTACCCCTCTTTCCACGCAGCCACAACCGTGGCCAGAAAAACGAACAATTTTGGAATTTGAAGAAGCTACGAACATGCTGCGTTTGTCTGTTTGACATTCTTGAGAGAATGTCGGAGAAGCGGGAGGGCAAGGACCAAAGAGAAGTGAGTGCGGGGAATCACTCTGTGGGGCGAGAGAAGCCGGCCCGACCACACTAGGAACGGAAACCCATCTCACCCACTTCCCACTGCATGCCACAAAGCATCTGCACATTCGTGTGAAGGCAACAACCACACTACAGTTTGCCTCCTTTTTTCTCCCAGTTTCATTTTCATTCTCGATCCAATTCGGCCAATTTGTAGAGAGTTCCATTCCAGCTCAACACCATGGGTAATGCGATGGACATTGAGCAAGGGGGACCCCGCCCCGTCAAGCGGGGAGTGGACACGGATGAGACCCGCCAGCTGGACAACCATGGCATCTACGAATTGAGCCGCACGAAGCTGCAGAAGCAGGAAGATGTGCTGGACCTCATCGGCCAGACGGCGGATCGATTAAACACAATAGGGCAGGCCATCGGGCGGGAGATCGACGAGCAGACGCCCCTCCTCGGGCAGCTCGCTGGTGGCGTGGACAACAGCACCCAACGCATCAACAAGGCCGCCCACCAAGTGCGTGCCCAAAGCGATGCCGGTGCCACCCCCTGGTGTCTCTGGTACGCGTGCCCCCCTTCTCCATCTTCAGTAACATCAATTCTATTTTTCATTTTTATAAATTAATCATTTATTTAATTTTTAAAAGGGAGTTTCTGTTGTTTAATTTTAAAATTCGTTTTTCGAAGTTGAATATAAGAATATACGTAGAAATTACAAAAATGAATATTTAGATTTAATCGTAAATTAATTTCTACGTAGATTCTTTTTGTGAGATTTAGGATTTGAAAAAAAAAGACCTTATGTGCTGCGGCTGACCATACTCAACTTTGAAACAGGTACACGATCATGATACTCTTCTTGACGCTGCTGGTGGTCATCTTCTTCGCCATGCTCTTCTGAGTGACAAGAGGGAAAGGAGTGACGCGAAAGCGAACAAGGCCCTCGTGATGGCGGTGAGAGCACTGCCCAATTTTCAGGCCCCTTGTGGAGCAAACCGACCCCTAGCTGCTCATCGACACGTCGATCACTTGAATTCAGTCAGCGTGCTCGCACGAGCTCCGCCTCAGATCACGGTGGCGAGGGGAAGCCTTACAAGTCAGGGAATAACTGCATGCGCTGATGGCGCGGAAGCTGCACCTCGCTCGCTGTGGCGTAAGTCGGCGTACCTGCTAAAGGCTCGTCTGTCGTCACTTATTTATTGTATGTACATGCGTTCATAAGGATCATGATGCAACAAGTCTTTGGTTCTGCCTGCCATCTCTGCGTTCTGCCCGCAGTCGTCCTTTGTGTGGATGCACTGTCTTGCGTTGTGTCTATCGGCCCAAACAAAGAACGAAAACGAAACGTTGGCATATTTGAAATTTTTTGAGGGGCAATACTTAGCGGACCTGTCGTTTTCGTTCTTTTTGCTTCGTGCACGAAGGGAGGCAGAGGCGAGACGAAAGGATGGAGGGCTTCGAAAGCGGAAAGGAAGCTACGGATCTGCGCCGATGGAAGCTGCGCGTGGAGGAGGGCCGTCAGGTGTGGGAATACATCGACGGCGACGAGCCCGTCCAGCAATCTCTCGCCGAGAAGTACGCCCTTGGTCTCCTCACCGTACGTTGTTTACCTCCGCTTCTTCTTGCCTCCCTTGCCTCCCATCTTTTCTTTCCCTCCCATCGGTACTGTTAAAAGTAAAGATCTTTTCAGAAAGATATGGCAACGATTGATTCGAAGTTCCGAAATAACTTTCTATTTCTTTTTTTATTTTTCAAACAATTCTAAATTTCCACCAAATTTTAGCTCCTATTAGTGATGCTTGTGGCTCATTGTGGCTTTACCAGGACGAGGACGTGCCAGCCAGCGAGCGCGCGACTACGCCTATTGAGTCGGCCGCGAAGGCGATCGACTTCTACCAGAAGATCCAGACGGAGGACGGACACTGGGCCATGGACTATGGTGGCCCTATGTTCCTGATGCCAGGTGACTGTGGCCGATGGCCTCGATGATATGCTTGACGCTGACACTTCGTTTTGATTCGGTTATCTAAAGGACTCTTGATCGCATGCCACGTCACGAATGTGGAGCTGCCTCGCCCGGTAAAGATCGAGATGGTGCGCTATTTGACCAACAGACAGAACTCCGATGGCGGATGGGGTCTCCACATTGAGAGCAAGTCGACCATTTTCGGTACGGGCATGAACTACACCGCCATGCGCTTGCTGGGTGTGCCCAAGGAAGATGACAGGATGAAGCGAGCCCGCGAGTTCCTTGCGGCCAACGATGGCGTTAAAGGAATCCCCTCATGGGTACACGTCCTGTTCATTGCCCCTCCAAATGCACACGACTCTGTGATCTGATCCTTGGCATCTTGATTCAATCTACAGGGCAAGTTCTGGCTGGCTGTAATGGGAGTTTACGATTGGGAGGGTCTTCACCCGATCCCGCCAGAACTGTGGCTTCTCCCCTACATGCTTCCGATTCATCCCGGTACTCCATTCGTGCCATCTTTTCCTGACGCACATGATTGTGAGACACCCGCTGATGGTAATTGATTCAGGCCGTTGGTGGTGCCATTGCCGCATGGTATATCTTCCCATGGGATACGTTTACGGCCGTCGTATCACTGCGCCCGAGAGCCCTCTTGTGCTGTCCTTGAGGAAGGAGTTGTATCCGAATGATGACTACGCCAAGATTCCCTGGTCCTCGATCCGATCTTATGTGAGCTCAATTGATCTCTACTATCCACACACCACGCTTCTTGAGTGTCTCTATGGTTCGTATCCGTCTTGCAACTAGTTGCGTGCGTACCCATGACTCATGATCAATGTGTACACGGTAGTGGTGCTCGACAACTACGAGAAGGTTCACAGCTCGTGGCTTAGAGAAAAGTCTCTGGACCTCACAGTCGAGCATGTTGCTGCTGAGGACAGGTTCACCGATTGGGTTTGCATCGGACCGGTACTTCGTCCTTGTCTCAAGCGAAGAGGCAGTGTTAACCTAACGTGCTCTCTGTCTTTCCACAGGTCAACAAGACCATTAACATGTTGTGCTCGTGGCACGCTCAGGGCCGGGACTCGAAGGAGTTCCAACGTCACATCGAGCGCCTGGCGGATTACTTGTGGCTCGCTGAGGACGGCATCAAAATGCAGGGTTATAACGGCAGCCAACTCTGGGACACCGCTTTCTCGGTTCAGGCCATCATCGAGACTGGTCTTGGTGATCAGTTTAAGGACTGTCTCCTCAAGGCCTATTCGTATATCGATGTGACTCAGGTCAGGGAGGACGTCGAGAGGATGGACTACTTCTATCGTCACATCAGCAAGGGTGCCTGGCCCTTCTCGACCCGCCACCACGGCTGGCCTATCTCCGGTTCGGAAGCCTGTCTCTGTTATCTTGATCAACCCGCACTCAACACTCACAGCGCCTCTCTTCTCCCTTAGACTGCACCGCCGAAGGGCTTAAGGCCTCTCTGCTCCTGAGGCAGTACAGGTAACTCTAGCCTTTCCTTTCTCCAATCAGTATGCATGAAACTGATGTCCTGTGCTTGTTCCGCTTGGTGCCGTGTATACAGCTGGATCCAGCCGTTTGACGACCAACGTTACTTTGATGCCGTCAATGTGATACTCTCACTCCAGAATTCCGACGGTGGCTGGGCTACTTACGAACTGCAGCGCGGCCCCACTATCCTCGAATGGATCAATCCGGCTGAAGTCTTTGGTAGACTCATCGTACTCTTTGCCAATAATCCTTCAGGATCCTCAGCTTTTCTCCTTATCAGACGCGATCATGGTGGACTACCCCTATGTCGAGTGCACTTCGGCCTGCGTTCAGGCTCTCACCATGTTCGCCAAGCACTTCCCCCGCCACCGTTCCGCGGAGATCAAGTACGCTCACCGAGATCACTACATATGCATTCGACTGTTCGTTCGTGACGAATTTATCATTGAATCATCAGAACGGCCGTCGCCAAGGCCGTTGAGCTCATCAAGAGCAAGCAGCGCCCAGATGGCAGCTGGTACGGATCCTGGGGTGTGTGCTTCACCTACGGCACCTGGTTCGGCGTGGAGGGCCTCATGGCAGCAGGCGAGCCTGCCGACAGCCCGTACATCCAACGTGCGTGCCAGTTCCTTCTCTCCAAGCAGAATGGCGAGGGTGGCTGGGGTGAAACTTTTGAGGTACGGGTGTGGTGCAGGTGTGATGAATGCAGTTGCTGATAAGGCCGCACGCTTGTGTCGGACCTTTAGTCTTGCTCGTCAAAGCAGTACGTGCAGAACGAGGAAACACAGGTAGTCAACACGGCGTGGGCCATACTGACCCTGCTCAAGGCCCAGTGGCCCGACAGGAGGCCTGTCGATCGGGCCGTGCAGGTGCTCATGCAGCGTCAGTTGCCCAACGGCAACTGGCCGCAGGAGGACATCAAGGGCGTCTTCAACGCTAACTGCGCCATCAGCTACACCTCCTATAAGAATGTCTTCCCCATCTGGGCTCTGGGTAATCCTTCTTGTTCCTTCGTCTTCTTGATTGCACGGCTCATCACACGCAATGTGCAGGACTGTACGCCCACACCAACAAGACACAAGGGCACAAGACAGCCAAGCTCTGAACTCGAACGCAACTTACATTGCCGTGCTTGCATTTGCGTTCTCGACACGCTGGATTAAGAATAAATAAAACTTATTGTTGCTTACTCTCGTGAGTTCACCTCAGCTTTGCGACAGGAATGTACAAACATTGTCTCAAGCTTGTCGTGCTCTTATGGTCCATCACGTGGCTTTGATCAAGCCAGGTAGCGGATCCCATCGTAATTAGACCTGCAACACAGGTTACCACGTCAGCGAAACGGCCGAGGCACAAGGTTCACAGATTAGAGAGCACCATGGGTTCATCGCTAGATAGCTCTTGTCCCATGTATCCGCTGTCCTTTCGTTGCACTTCCCCTCTCTTGACGCTCTCGTCAAGGAACAGCTCTAACTCTTCATTAAACCTAGCATAAAAGCTTTAAGTTGATCGTTTAGCCGGTCATAAAAACGTTTGCATACCTTTCAGGAGATTCGAGATTGAGCATGTGGCCGCATCCCTCCATCACGACCATCTTGGCATCGAGAAGCTCATGCAGCGTCTTCGTGTTTTGAATTCGAACCATCTGCGTAAAATGTGAATGTCAGTGATCGTGGTAGGGCAGATGCACAAACGTACCCTATCCTCAGACCCCACCAGCAGAAGGATAGGGAAGGATGCTTTTCGCAGGGCCTCCATCCGTTCGTAGGTGATGTAGTGGCCGGTCACGGCAAACAAGTGAGCGACAATAGACGACATATGTACATGACGGTACGTCTCCATGTGCCAATCAAACACTGTCTCCTCGTATTCCTGCGTATCATTCAGATGCATCAGAATCATGTCAATGAGCGGTATCAGGGCGAATGGCGAGCTGAGAGAAACCTTGAGAAACGTTTTGGAGTAGCAGAACGGAAGTAGAGCCCTAACCTTCTCCTCTTTCGTCCGTGCTACGGCCCAGCGCAGAATATCTGGCACTACGTCCAACGTATTAGCAAGGACAATGCGAAGGATCAAAATTAGTGACAGACCTGAAGTGATAGGCAGAGCCACCGCATATCGTCCTCCGGCGTGCGTCACAGCTGAGTGATGTTTAGTGTGAGATGCAGAACGAAATAAGCTGAAGTGGTACCAAGAGTAAGGGAGGCGATTTGCTGTGGAGGGAGAAGTAGAGCAAGCTCCTGTGCGATCATCCCACCCATGGAGAGGCCCACGATGTGCAATCGGTTCCACTTGAGATGATTGATCAATTCCTGAGTATCCCTTGCAAGCATCGATGTACTGTAGAGACATTTGTAAAATCGACGTTAAAGTCTCCGAGACGTGAGCTGACATTCGAGATCAAAGGCAGCTGCCGCACCTGGTGTACAAGACGGAGGAGATGGAGTCTCCATGCCCTCTGTTGTCGAACACGCACACCTGATATTGTGGCTGTTCGGCAAAGTATTCCACCTGTGGCTGCCACGCCTGGCGAGGCATACAGAATCCTGGAGCACACAGCAGACCCATCATCAGCACAATTGATCAATGTCAAACAGGCAATCTCAAGACAAGTTGGCTGGTCCTGATGAAGAAAGGAGGACACTCCTGCTCTTCCTCCTTCCTTCGTCCATGCAAGAGAGAAGAGGATACCCATGATGAAAATGATTTTCTCTGGACCGTTCCCGTATAGTTCGTAGTATAGGGAACACGGGAGTCCCCGCTCGTAACCCACTGACGCAACCAGCACGTCGGCTTCAACCGGCGTCAGTCCCCCAAGTCCTCCGCCCTCTAGGACTTCCTCTGCATTTGGCACGTGCCCAGTGATATGTTAATTTTATCCATATTCCACATTGCAACATAATTAATCAAAAATGAAAAATAATTAAAACAAAATCTGAATTCCATTTGTAATATTTAATCATTTTAAATTCATTATTTTTGTCAAAAAATGAAAAAAAAGAAAATTTTAGAAAATAAGATTGAACAGATTATTTTTATTGAAGAATAAGGATAGGTGTTGGGCCATACCACGCTCTGAGCTGTCTTCCCACGACGAGGCACCGAACATGTCTGATGTAAATATATTTCTATATATCACAGGGGGCTATGTAAATAAACTGAGAATAAATGTCTGTGGGCTGTTGTCTTCTTGGTGGTTAGGGTCTGTGGACCAAAGGCACGTCCAGAGGGTCAGGATGTTGGACATGAGAGCCCATGGTACCAAATATCTCGGTAACGCTGAGGTGCTGCCACCTTAAAGCTGGAGATGAACGAAACGCAACAAATGGTGCATTCTTTACATTTCCCGACGAATTTTCATGCGTTTCACTGTTTTCGTCGTTTTTGCGCCGAAGCCGAAGAGCTGTCGCGCTGGACACCGGCGTACCGTGGCGCGCCTGGTCGAGCCCTCGCGGAGGCTCGGCGGCCTTGGCCACCGATGTTGCTTCGGCTTTCGCGGACAGACCTCTTGGTTTCCTTACCGTGACCTTGATAGCGTTTACTCTTGTGGCTCCTCGCTGCGGAACCGGGCTTTCGAGTGGAGGATGTAGAGACCTCATCCGGAACGAGGTAATCGGGCAGCATGCCGGCGGGCGTCTGCGTAGCCGGAACCGCTGGACGCACACCTTCCATCATGTTCATGAGCTCGACTCGTAGGGCAGTCAGTCCTGTCCCGTTCCAGGAGCTCACCATCATGATTCGTTCGAGAGCGTGCCGTCTTGGTTTCAGCTCCTGATTCAATAGTTGATGCGTTGTGAGTAGTAACAGAAGCTGATGCGCTTAACTGATTTCTTACCTCCTGCACAAGGTGGTAGCGCCTTGCAAGATCAGGTGGGGTGACCAAGTCAGCCTTTGTGAGCACAACCTGATATTTGCGCTTGGCCCTGTGCAGAGAGAGAAGGCTCCACATTAGCGGGAGGGATTAAATGCAGAGAGCGCATCACGGGCAGGCTTACTTCTCAAGCAGATCCAGGAACTCCAAATCAGCTTGCTTGAGCCCATGTCGGGCGTCAATCAACACGCATATTCTCTTCACCGACTTGCGAGTGGTAAGGAAGTCTCGCATCTGTTGAACACGCAGTCAATCCACGAGCTTGGTGTGGTGGTTACACGCAAGCGATAACAAATTTGGTCAATACCAATTCGTTCCACTCCTTGACCCTTTCCTCTGACGCGAACGCAAAGCCGTACCTAAGATGAAGATGAGATGTAAGTAAACTGATTCTCTCAGTGTAAATAGAACTTACCCAGGCAGATCAATAAGCGCGACGTGCTTGCCAACATGATACCAGTTAATCTGTTGTGTCTCTCCAGGCGTATCTGAGACCCTGCAACCAGTTTTATAAGAGCCAGCTTGTACTTCACCAATAACAATTCAACTTACCTCACTTTCCCTTGCATCGTGAGAGCATTGATGAGGCTTGACTTGCCCACATTACTCCTTCCTTCACTGCCCATCAGTTCAAAGTTCAATAAAGCCAGCATAGTGACTAGCTGCATACCAATGAAAGCGATCTCTGGCAGGGTCGGTGGTATGAATGATTCCTTCTTTGCGGCACCCGCAACAAAGGTCACTTTCCTCTCCCATATCTACACTAGGCCGATGTGTGGTTAGGATCAAGAAGCTCCATCAAGATAATCAGACAGACCTTGTCTGCTTCTGTTTTGGTTTTCGCTAGCTGCTCTCTGCGTTTGCCGTCAGTCAGTGGAGGAGGCTCATCCCTTCGTCTGCCCAGCTTGAGACGATTGATGTAGTCAAGAATCTAGACACATCGAACCGTGCACATGAGGATCCATGTCCGAAAGGCAAGGGCAGTGGTGAAGCACTCACCTTGGCGTCGACAGGAGTCATGCGGAAGAGCTTGTTGAGGCTGGGCTCCGTTGACTTGGGGTCCTTCTTCTTCTGTTGACAGTTCATCATGCATATCAGCTCTATTGCTCGTCTCACTCCGATGACCACATCAAACAAGCCAAGAGCAATCAAATGGAAGCTCCTACCTGGCGCAGGTGCCAACGCTCGCGCTCCCACGCCAACATGGCCCGTGTGCGTTTGTCCACCTTGGCAGGTCCTGCTGCCCCTTCGCCGGCAGCCTCAATCGTGTCCTCGACGCCAGCCTCGCCGTCGCGCTTCGCTGCTGCGGAACCTCTCTGCTTCGGTCGTGCTGCCGCTCCCGCTTCTTCTGCTCCATGACGGTCAGCTCCTCGTGTGGCGAACCCGCGGCGTCCCGACGTGCACCACCATGCACGTTGCGGGCCGCTCGGGCTCACCACGCATGTCGCCCTCCCCGTCATCCCCAGCTGCGTCAAAGGGTGCCATTGTCGGCCCATTGCGGAGGGAAGCGGAAGGACCGGCCGAGTCGATGGCGCGGAGGCGGCCGCGCGACCTTGGTGGCGGCCGCTCCGCAAACATAACGGCCACGATACCAACCCGGCCGGGTGCCCACGAGATAGCGTAGCGGCAGCGAAGGGCATCGACACAGGTGAAACGTTCAGCGCGGCGGAACGCAAGACCAGCACGGGGGCATCAAGACTTAGAGGACGTGGCAAAGCCGATGTGTGGCCCCATATTGATCTCATCTCGCGCCAATCTTGCCCAACACGATTGAAGATGAATCTGGTGTTATTTCCGAAAATTTTTCTGTTTTCCAAAACGAATGTGAAATTCTGTTTTTCTTTTTTTCTTTTTATTTTCCTTATCATTATTTTGGCGCGCAAAGTGGCAACTGGCGCCAACATGGAGCTAGATGACCCCGAGCAAGGTGAGACGGGGGGAGCGCCGGTGAGGGCTGCTCCCCTCGTGCAGGAGCAAGCCACCAGTGCCGCCACCACAGGTTCGGAATCGGCTGCAAATCGACGCGCGGATCAGATGACGATCGACGCCTCGGACGAGAGCGAGGAAAGGCGAGCAGCAGCCGCGCAACAACGTAGACAGCATGCGAAGAGGAAAGGCAAGAGCAAGCTGCATATCGACGTGGACGGCGATGAAGACGATGAGGAGGACGAAGAAGAGGGAGATGAGGACGAAGAAGAAGAGGGCGAGGAGGGGAAAGAGGAGAAGGAGGACACGACCATGGCGATGAAGAAGAAGACGAAGAAGGGCAAGCGCACCAAGGCCAAGAAGAGCGGAATCAACATTCTGCCGCTGGCGCGGGTCAAGCGCATCGTCAAGAGCGATCCTGACGTGAAGCTCATCAGCAACGATGCAGCCCTGCTCGTCTGCCGCTCCACGGTGCCACCTCGTGCCACACCACCTTGCAGCCCATAGCGATGTGGTCCCATATGCATCTCGGTCTAACCTGAATGTGTGAATTGGTTTGATTAACCATCAGGAACTGCTGTGCGAGCTGCTTATCCACAAGGCCTACGAGCACACGCAGCATGAGCAAAGGAAGATGGTCTACTACCGAGACGTGGGTGAGTGCCGCCCGCCCACTGAACTTGCGCGTCGCAGAATACACTCATCGGCTTTACGATAACAGCGAGAGTCGTTGCCTTGGTAGATAATATGGACTTCTTGCTTGAGGTGGTGCCTCCACGCCCTGAGTATGATGTGATCAAGACCAAGAAGCCTTCCACAAAGCGTGAGCCTGATTCGATCGGGGATCAAGCTCCACAATCACCGCCGCCTAGGTCACCTTCCAGCAGCGGTCCAGCAAGACGAGGCCAGGGAAGAGGCCGAGGCCGAGGGAGAGGTCGTGGGCTTCCTTCGGTGAGCTTGACGCGAAGTGAAGCTGGCTCAGCTCCTGTTCGGCCTTTATCAGTACCTACCGGAGCCGGTACGTGATCCATTTCGTATTGATCTTGAGATCTCTTATTGAAATCCTCGTCCAGTGCCTCGACCAGTTATGGGCGCTCCATCGGGCGCTCCTGCTGCCACACCTACGACTACGGCTACCACGCATCGGGGTGATGGACCAACTAGAAACATCCTGCTCGAATTGGGATTGCCTCCGACAGTGCGACTTCCAACGGGTAAACTGCCGCCACATTTCACTGAGGTAGACTCACCCACTGCCGAGTCATCCACAAGCCGAGCCGGACGGCCCAGAGGTGGGCGCCCAGGTGCAGGCCAAGTGCCCTCTCGTGCATTGCCTTCTACGGCGGCAGGAGTGCAAGCTTCCGCTCCTGCTGGTCAACCCAGTTTACCCCCTGTCACTCGGCCTCCTTCACTAGCAACTCAAGTCGCCCCCGTCAGGCCACCTGCGCCGTCAACTTCAACTTCAGCACCAGCTCGACCAACATCATCTCCGGTACCTATGCCAACAACTTCTCGTCCTCCGACAGCACCGGTTCCTGGCCCAGTGGCGATGCCAGCAAATCGGTCGACCGTACTCAGTTTGCTACCTCAGGTAAAGCAGGTGGCTTGTTGAGTTCTGTGCGGTGCACTACTAATTCTTACATTTCTTAAGACTTCATTGCAACGATCACCCACTACTGCACCACAACCAACTTCTTCCCTGCCCACGCCCTTGGCGGACCCAAAGTTTACAACGACCAACCCTGCACGCTCCACGACTGCCCCTGTATCCACTACATCCAGTGTAAGTACCTCTCTTCCACTGGGTCTTCCTCCGGCCAGGATACCTCCAGCACAGGCGTACGTCTCTCGTGTTCCTGCCCCGCTTCCACCACTACGATTGCCCGACACAGGATATCCTGCCCGGCCACCGCCCTTCGCCTCCGCCTCCGCGCGGCCTCTGACACCTACAGTGACAGGAACACCTTCCACCACTTTACCTCGAAGCTCTACTTTATCTTCCGTAAGCCCTCTTTCACTCACACTGCTCCCCACTTCCTCTCCATCGACGTCAGCAGGACGGCCGCCATCAACGTCACTCACCTCTGCATTCCCCAACCAAACTGCCATCGCATCATATTCAGTGACGTCTCAACCATCTCCTTCCTCTCTTGTATCTACTCCACCCCAGTCATCCACTACCTTAGTACAACTTCCTCCATCTGCTCCTCCACCACTCCCACCAAGATCAACAGCAGCGCCACAGGACGGAGGCGGAAAATAAAGCGCTATGTCATAGCATCCTGCTGCTCAGATCGTCCAGACATGGCCTCTTAACTGGCTCCAATCATATGTGCAGATGGCACTAGCGCTGATGTGGCGAGAATCCACTCACCTGATGTACGGAATTGTTGAAGTCCATTCACTCGCTATTCTCCTCGCCTTCCGCGTGAACAAGTGTGATAACCTCGACCGTGGTGTTCTTCTTCACGCTCTCCTCCACAAACTGGAAGCTGCTCGGATCGATCAGCACCACCAGCTCGCGCTCGCCGGCCTTGTCCTCGCGCTCGATCTTCTGCTGGACGGATTCCGCACGGGAGGCGTCGAGAAAAAAAGAGAAATGGATTTTCTTGGCGGCAAAACGAAATCGTTCCGGGAACTGTAAACTGAATTTATATTATCTTGATGCAATTGCGCGCCATTGAGAAAGATCGTCGGAAAGAAGATCAAGAGAGGTGTCGTAGGGAATGGCCGTGCGGGCGCTCAACGTGGCTGAAAAGCCTAGCGTGGCCAAAGAATTGACTCGCATCCTATCAAATGGCCGCTATCAGTCGGTATAATTTTTTTTTTCACATCTCTCTTGCCACTACGCTGGTTTTTAAGAAGATGCCCCTTATCATTTGAAATTTAATTTAAATATTTGCAGAAAAAAGGTCGGTCCAAGTACAACTCGATCTTCGAGTTTCCGTACGAGATTAAGGGCACGATGTGCGACATGGCCGTTACCTCCGTTACGGGCCACATAATGGAGACAGATTTCTCGGAGGACCACAGGGGTTGGCGATCGTGTGACCCCTCGGCTCTGTTGGACTTGAGCTGTCCTGTCATCAAGTTCGTGCGCAAGGTTTACAGTGCACGCCCTTGTCATGTGTCATCGCGTGCACATGTTTTGACTTTTGCATACGCATGCAGGATGCAAAGGACATTGAGGCCACGTTAATGCAAGAGGCCCGACGGGCTAGCTGGCTCGTCCTGTGGCTCGATTGTGATCGCGAGGGAGAGAACATCGCGTTTGAGGTGATTGAGATTTGCAAGAAGGCAAACAGGCGACTGCAAGTCTTTCGCGCGCACTTCTCTGCTCTTATCCCAAGGCACGTGAAGCAGGCCCTCCTTTTGAACTACTGATCCATGTGAGTAACCGAAGAGAACTGGCTCGCAGGGAAATTCATCGTGCAATACAGAATCTCACTCCTCCCGACGAATATGCTTCGATGGCGGTAGACGCTCGGCAAGAACTTGACTTGCGGATCGGTGCAGCTTTCACGCGCTTCCAAACGCTTCGACTACAATCCAAGTTTCAAGGTAAGCGATCCGCATATATCCTTACGTCAGGTAGAGGGCGTTCAGTTAACTCCTGTTTAGGCCTGGAGGATCAAGTGGTAAGTTATGGACCATGCCAATTCCCCACACTAGGTTTCGTTGTGGAGCGGTACGGCAGCAAATCCTTCATGGTGCATAGTACTGCTGCTGACTATTCATTGACAGTTATTGGGATATTCTCAACTTTGTCTCCGAGAAGTTCTGGGCAATCAACTGCACTATTATCAAGGATGGACAGGAGTGCCGACCGAGTTGGCGACGCCGTCGTTTGTTTGACAGGCTTTCCTGCCTGATCATCTACGAGTCTCTCCTGGAAAATCCAATGGCCAGGGTAACAAGAGTAGTCAAACAGATGACACGCAAATTGTAAGTTGCTACCTCCAGTTTTCAGTTGTGCTAGAGGGCTGTTTGATGATTGATCATCATGACCTCCCTCAGTCGCCCATTCCCGTTGACGACGGTAGCCTTGCAAAAGCTTGCTGCGAGGAAGCTCAAGTTCTCTTCTCACCATACGATGATGGTGCCGTTTTCCTTCATCGACACTTGCACTGTGATCGTTGGACTTATCATTATTTTTCGCCGTGATGCAGGTTGCGGAGACACTCTACAACAAAGGATTTCTCAGCTATCCACGAACAGAAACCGACTCTTTTGTTGCAGGAACTGATTTGCAAGGGTTGATAGCCATCCATACAGGCGATCCCAACTGGGGTAACTATGCTCAACAGTACGTGTGTGCCCTCTGTATGATCTGCAGCGGTGTCTTGGCTTATGTCGCATGTACGTCAGGCTCCTCAATGGGAAATTCAGAACGCCCAAGAACGGTAAACACAACGACAACTCACATCCACCCATTCACCCAACGAAGCATACTCCCCTATCAGCCCTGGATAATGATCAACGTAAGTTGTACGAGTTAGTGACAAGACACTTTCTTGCCTGCTGTTCCGATGATGCCATCGGTAAGTGCCCTTCAATTGGCCAATTCTTGCGAGCGAGACCCATATGCTGACTGGCGCGGTGGTGCAGGCAGTGAAACCGTCATCGAGTTCGATATTGAGGGCGAGGTCTTTACCGCGAAGGGCCTAATTGTAGAACAACTTAACTATCTTGAGGTGTACGTCTATGACCGCTGGGTGGACAAGTCGCTGCCGAACTTTCAGCAAGGCGAAGAGATCATGCCATCAGGTACTCTTACTCACCACTCCTTTCTTTCCGCTCTGGGTCTTTTCCTTGCTCACGCGTCTTATTACAGCGTTAGAGATGCACGAGGGAGAGACCACTGCACCCCCTCAGCTTACGGAAGCTGAGCTCATCCGGAAAATGGACGAGAACGGCATAGGCACTGATGCCACTATAGCCACGCACATCCAAACGATTCAGGTACAAACGATGCCTTTGATGTAAACTCTCATGAACTAAGACGGCGTGGTTGACATAGGATCGCCATTATGTAACGAAAGGCCCTTCTGGTGAGTTTATACCCACGACGCTCGGTGTAGCTCTTGTCGATGCCTACAATTCTATACCGTTACAGTTTAAGCTCTCGGAGCCGCAGCTTCGAGCAAAGGTATCTTTACCCTAATGTATTATCTTGGCGGTCTGACACGTATGTTTCCGGGGATAGATGGAGAAGGATATGGCCAATATCAGCCAACGACAAGCAAGTAAAGACGACGTGTTACGAGTCAACATCGAGCTGTACAAGAAGCTTTTCCTCGACGTGACCAAGAACAGCGACAAACTAGACGAGGTACCTCGTTGGTTTTTCAAATATTCAACACTTGGCTCAGCGCTCACCTGCGTCTCCTTGTTCTCCTTCTGCTACAGGCGTGTGCAAAATACTTTGACCCTCTTGGTACTTCGTTCACTCGCGAGAAGCGAGATTTCTCGGTGTGCGGCCGTTGTGGGGGACGGATGAGCCTACGGAATGCAGCTGAGCGGGTATATTACCCTGACAACCTTCAGTGAGGTAATTCGGTCTATAATGAGAACTATTTTAACATCATCAGGCGCAAGTGCTGTTCTGCGCTCAGTGCAAGGACAGCCTCTCTGTTCCGGCCAACGGCAATTTAAAGCCGATAGATCATCGGTGCCCGCTGTGTCAATACCAGGTACAGTTATTGCTCGCCGTTGTTTGTTTTGGTCGCAAGTTTAGCTTGCTCTTGGTTCTTTTTGCAGGTGTTATGTGTGGAGAAGCCCACAAGTTCCTACAACGTGTGCCCTTGGTGCTACAATCATCCACCTAAAGATCAGACAGCCGAAAGCACCCTCCCCTGCTTTAAGTGTTCGGAAAAAAGCTGTTCGCTTGCCAAGAAGGTAAGAAACTGGAACAAATACGCGCTGTAAGCATGAGGAAGAAGAATTAACTTACCGCCCTGGTTGATATTTAGGTGGGAAGTGATCCCGTCCGCCCGTGCCCTCGATGCGGCATGGCGATGATGATTAGGAAGAAGAAAGAGTCGAAGGGCTTCTTTTTGGGTATAACCAAATCCCCTAGGTCCCTCACTTGACTTTTCTGATCATGCTGCTCTTCAGGATGCACGGGTTTTCCCAGTTGCAAGGCAGTCTTGTCATTGCCAGATGCTGAGTCCATTACAGTTTCCGATCCGTGCACCGAGTGCAGCAAGCCTAATGCAACTGTGCGGATGCTTGAGTTCCATTTCAACCGAAGTCAAGTCTCCTTTGCTATGCCCCTGCAGGTAAGCTTTACTGCGTTAGTACGCGTGTTTTGGTATGTGTTACAACTTAGACTCTCTTTCAGTACGTTGGGTGCATTAGCGGATGCAACGAGACCCTTAAGGACATGCTACGCCTTGTGTACGCAGCGGCCTCGTCCCCTCTCTCCCTCTAACTTTTTACTAACACACTAGGAACTGGACAGAAACGTGGGCAATCTAGGGGAATTCTTCAGCCCTATCCGGGTCGATGCCAGCACACAGAATCGCACCAGCGGGCTGAAGCGACCCGCTCCAACTTCTCTTTCCTCCTCTTACGAACGTCTCAGCTCAGGACTGTCGCCTGCCGGCCCATCGAACGGCAATCGATACCTGCAGAATGTACATAATGTAGTTAACCAACGCGACGGAGGGGAAGAGGAGGACTTTACGATGAGCCCAGACAAACGAACGAAGACGACCTCCTTGTACGAGGTACTTCCTCCTCGCCCTGCGGCAGTTCATCGGCTTCTATTCACTGCACGGTGTCACCTGCAGAATTGGTCCCGACAATCTCAGCCTGCTCCTTCGCGCGCATCGCCTCGCGTCGTTCCAGCATCAGCCTCGGGTAACTTCCTGCGCTTTGTGGTAACTTTGATTTTGATCTCATTCCCGACCTTGGTTGGCTGCTCGTTCGTCAGCGGCATTCGGTGGCTCAGCGTTCGGCGATGAAGGCAGCGAGGTGCCCTTCTGTGGCTGTCAACAACCGGCCGTGCTTCGAACGTCGGGCTCCTCCGCCAACCCAGGTCGTCAGTTCTTCACCTGTCCCATGCCGAGAGAGGAACAATGCGGACTGTTCGTGTGGGCAGACGAGTGGGATGGCAACCCCAACCCGCCCGTCAAGAAGAAGGGAGACGCGGGTGGCGCCTACGGTGGCGGTGGAGCTTCCGGAAGTTACGGTGGCGGCGCAGCGTCGGGATCCTGCTTCAAGTGCGGCCAACCGGGACACTTCTCCAACAATTGTCCGCAAGGGCGAGGTGGCAGCTCGTCGTCATCATCTTCGTGGCAGGGTGGCGCTTCCTCGGCAAGCTCGGGCAACATCACCTGCTACAAGTGCGGTCAGCCAGGCCACTTCTCTAGCAACTGCCCGCAGAATGCTGGCGGATACTCGAACAGGGGAACCGGCGGTGGAGGCGGTGACAATTCCTGCTTCAAGTGCGGCCAACCTGGTCACTTTGCCAACAACTGCCCACAAGGGAATGGCGACGGCGGAGGCGGTTCCTGGCGGGGAAAGAAGGGAGGTGGTAACAAGGTGCGTGTCAAGCTCACGTACACATTGCTGGTGGCTCGGACAGTACCTCATCATCTGATATGTCCTCGGTTTCAGGCTCGCTCAACAACCAAAGGACAAGCCCGCAAGTGTGGTAACTGTGGAGAGCCTGGTTGGACATCTCTCTCTCACACCACGCATCTGGTCCCCTGTGCTGATTCTCTTCCTTTTGGTTCCTTCGCGTGCAGGACACACGCGCAGGAACTGCCCGAGCATGGAAGGATGATGTTGCACGTGTAACGGTATCTGTTTCTTAAAACGACGCCAAGGTTTTCCAGGGAGGTCACATAGCAACAACGATTATCCTGCGCTGTTTCGGCTGGCGATTTAACTCCTATCTTTCCTTTTATGTCAACCAAGCTACGCTCCTTTCCCCTCCTTTTCAGGACCGTTTTTCAAGTTAGTAGCCAGCCGTTAGCGCAAGTCTTTACTTGGACTTCTCGGCGGCGAGCCCGTTGGCGCCTCTTGTATCTTCATCGACTTCATCCTCATCGTTTCCAGGCATATACATAACCTTCCCCTTGCTCCCTTCTTATCGCTGGTACATCGCCAGCTTGGACGGCACCAGCGCACTATGCAGGAGCGCGACGACACCATTAGCGATGTAAACCTCGCGGGAGATGAGGGCATCGACGACATGATTAAGATGGGGAACCTCTCTGAGGAGAGTATCCTCAAGAACCTCAAGACCCGTTACTTCAAGAAACGCATCTACGTACCTACCTCTCATCTGGCCTGCCCTCTATCTTGGTTATGCCAGAGAATCCCTCCCTTACCTTGAACCAACTTCTGGACAGACCAACACAGGGAGCATTCTCGTGTCGGTTAATCCCTACGAGGAACTTCCAATCTACACACAAGAGGTGGCGCGAGAGTACATAGGTCGAGCAGCAGGATCTGTGCGCCCGCCTCCCCACATCTTCGCCACTGCAGAGGCTTGCTACCACGACATGCGTGAGGACGCTCGCAACCAGTCGGTCATCATCAGGTGACGATAGTTTAAACAGCGCGTTACCGCTACCGGTATATATCTTTCTCATCTATCCATCTTTCCTTCGCACTCCAGTGGTGAGA
Source organism: Acanthamoeba royreba (assembly GCA_000826365.1). Taxonomy (NCBI): domain Eukaryota; phylum Discosea; order Longamoebia; family Acanthamoebidae; genus Acanthamoeba; species Acanthamoeba royreba. The sequence goes on along the minus strand of CDEZ01018896.1, from coordinate 3,763 downwards.
GCGGAGCAGGCAAAACAGAAGCCACCAAACTCATTTTGCAGTACCTTGCTGCTCGCACCAACCGGCACTCTGAAGTGGAGCAAATGATTCTCGAATCAAGGTACGCACACCCCTTCACCAAGGGCGTAGTGGTGGTAGTTCACTCGAGCCACACCTTTGCTCCATTATAATTATCAGTCCTGTGCTCGAGGCGTTCGGCAATGCCAAGACTGTTCGAAATGATAACAGCTCCCGCTTCGTATGGCTACCCGCCCATTCTCCTCCTTATTAGTTATTCCATTGGTTCACAGTCTGTCCTACGCTGCAGGGTAAATTCATAGAGATTCACTTCGGCGGAATGGGCCAGATATGCGGTGCCAGAATCATCAACTGTACTGTCCCTCCACTTGAACGTTCAAAAGCACTGGAATGTGGTATTTAACATCTTGATTTGTTGTATTGCACAATGTGCGTTCGTTTTTGATAATACACCAGATCTCCTCGAGCGAGTACGTACTCATTCATTTGAGCCCACATCGAGACGGTGAGCTTATTTTTTGGTCTGTTTCGTGAACAGTCGCGCTTGGTGTATCAAGCGGAGGGCGAGCGAAACTATCACGTGTTCTATCAGATGCTCAAGGGATCCAGCGCTGCCGAGCAGGAAGCTTGGGAGCTCTTGCCCTTGGAATCCTACCACTACCTAAATCAGAGCGGATGCCACACTGTTCCACACATTCACGACGATCAGGACTTTGATCGCTTGAGGGTACTATCGTAGCCTCTGAAAGGGAGGAGTTGGAGGACCCTGTATTGATTTTTGCCCATCAGATGGCCTTGTCTGCGTTGGATATACCGAACAGCGATCAGGAACAGCTCTTCAAGGCTCTTTCAGGTAACAACGAAGAGAGTGGCGACTCATCCATTACGTGTGTATTGGAAGAACTCAAGTTCCCCGTGCAACGTCACAGGTATCTTGCGTTTGGGTAACATTAACTTTGAAGGTAGCGAAGCGTCGAGAGTAGTTAACACATCTGGTACGGTTTAATCCTGAGGATGCCACCCGATTCGGAACAAGGGCTAAACGGTTAACCTGCCCGTCCCTATAGAGCTCGAAGTTGTGGCTCGATTGCTGGGTGTGCAAGCCGATGCCCTCGGCAAAGCACTCACTACTCGTAGTATGGCCGTCACTGGTCAGACTATCACGCTCAACCTCAAGCCGGAGCAGGCGACAGCCGCACGGGACGCTCTAGCCAAGGTTCGTCCCATGGCCCTTCATCAATTGACCGTTCCCAGTGAACAAGGCATCACTCATAGCTTCGCTCTGTTAACAGTCTCTCTACTGTGCCCTGTTCGACTGGCTTGTACTGAGCATCAATCGGGTCATCCACAAGCCCAAGCTCACCAAATCGTTCATCGGTGTGTTGGACATTTTCGGTTTTGAAAATTTCAAGGTACGCCAGGGTCATCGGCTCAGCTTCGCGTGTCCAACATTCACAACGTCTACTATTCAATGCAGGTGAACAGCTTCGAGCAGATGTGTATCAACTATGCCAATGAGAAGTTGCAGAACTTCTTCAATGTTACAATCTTCAAGCTCGAGCAAGAGGTGCGACCGCTAGCATACAATCCTTTTTGTCAATTTATCCTCACTGGCTTGACTGTAGGAGTATCAAGCTGAGTCGATTCCCGTGCCTACGGTGAGCTACAACGACAACCAGGACTGTATCGATTTAATTGAGAAAATAAGGTATGTACCCAACTGAGCTTCAAACGAAATATGAGGAACGCCGTATATTTATAGATGGTCCTCTCTCAATGAACAGACCACCAGGCATTCTTGCTCTCTTGGATGAGGAATGCCGCTTCCCCAAAGCCACGGATCAGAGCTTCTTGTCGAAATTAAGCACAAACCACGGTAAAAACCCCAAGTTCGATCTTATTAAGAAGGCGCGAACGAGCTTCGTCATCAAGCACTATGCCGGCGAGGTGGCCTATGATACGACGGGCTTCCTGGATAAGAACAAAGACACGATGCCCGAGGATCTGATCCGTCTTCTCAGCGGCAGTCTGGTTGATCTCATACGGACAATATTCTCCTCCGTCGCTAGTGACATGGACGCACCAAAGTCCGCCACCAAGGGAAAGGCCGCCACAGTGGGAACCATCTTCAAAGTACGCACTGCTGTTCTCCCTCATGTACGTGGTTACGGGTATTGATGTTTTTGCCTTTCTGCTCAGAACCAATTGAATGACCTGATGGCTACGTTGAGCGCCACAGCTCCTCATTACGTCCGTTGTATCAAGCCCAATACATTGAAAAAGCCTGAAACATTCGACGACGAAATGGTCTTGGCACAGCTCAGGTACATGTTGGCGCGTTATGCGGAGAGATGCCGTTGTTCCTGAATCAGATACCTTATCTTTTTCGAATATAGGTATGCAGGTATGATGGAGACCATCCGCATTCGTAACTTGGGCTATCCCATCCGGTACCCGGCCAAAGAGTTCGTCGCTCGCTATCGCGCGCTTATGCCCACGAACACCCGGCTGGCCACACCGGTGCGCAATCTCGATCTATTCGGACACCGTGTGTGCCAGATTGTTTTACCGTTCCTTTACCTTGCTACAGTCGGACATGATCATAGGTTGCGCTGCGATATTGACCAAAATCGGTGGCTCCCAAGACGCCTGGCAAGTGGGCAAGACGAAGGTCTTCTTGAAGGACGCTCAGGTACATTTGCTTAAACAATCGCCTATCGTTCGTGTATTTATTTGCTGTGCTCAATCAATCATTCTCTCTCAGTACGACCGCATAGAGACGGCGAAGGCCGTAGCGTTAACGGATCGCGTGATTCTCATTCAGAGCTGGTACCATGTCTCTTCCATCATCTGGCCACGTATACTGCTTATAACACTCACCTCGGTGACCACCAAGGTGGCGCATGATATGGGTCAGGAACTATTACATTGATTACCGAGCCGCCTGCATCAAAATCCAAGCTTGTGCGTTCTTACCCAATGCACCTATTGCGTGTGTCGAGGTACTGATGCGACATGTAACGATGATGTTATGCAGTCGTTCGCGGTATCATAGCACGTAGGATCTACGCTGAGATGCTTGCCGCTGAGCGCGAGAGGCTGAGACGGCTAGAAGAGGAAGCCCGCAGGAAGCGGGAAGATGAGGAACGTGCGAGGAAGGAGGAAGAGCGAGCCAGAAGGGAGGCCGCCAAGGCTGCTGCTGCTGCTTCCTCTGCTGGAGCCTCAGGAGACTCGTCTGCCCCTTCTCCGACTGAAGACGAGGCCTCCCCAGAAGAACCCCCAGTCCCGTCACCAGTTACCGAAGATTGCCATGACTCAGTCCTCTACGAGGTTAACACACTGCCTGATATCACGCTGGACCCTCTCTCAGCATCCATCGATACCGATATAGTCGGTGGCGATATAACCGCTACGCTAGCAGTTTCACATGAGCCCTCGAGAAGGGCTATCCATTTCGAATCGCCTCGGGTTGTTTCACTGCGTAGACGAGTCACAGAAAGACTTCTCATCAACAAGACTCGCACGCCCATGCAACGGAAAGAAGGACAGGAGTACGTTATATCTTCCACTCGTGCGTGTGTTCACCACATGTGGTCATTTACCCGATCACACTAACTTGGTCTGCAGGGAGATACCGGAAATCGTCCACGAGAATCGTCCAAACGAGATGGCTCGCTACAACTTCGAAGAGTACGCTCGTGTACACTTCAACATGATGAAAAGAAAGAGCTCCATCTCGCTCCGT
>CDEZ01018890.1:0-86005 GCA_000826365.1 Acanthamoeba royreba | reverse complement strand
TCCTCAGTCTTGATTGCCGTCATTTGGCTCATGTCCTTAATTGATATGTTTCCTGCCATGACACTCATGAGTGCGATGCCTAAAAGCGTATCAGAAGCGATCACGGTACCTCTGTGTTTTCTTAAAATCTCTAGCAACACTTGAGTCCAGTAGCTCCTGAAGCTGAGCAGGCCCTGTTATGTTACAGGAGTGAGAACGTGCTCTTACAATTGTTAAATTGCAGCAACAATAAAACGTACGAGATCGGAGAGAGGCTTCTCTGGACTGCCGACCTTCCCTTCCCGCTTGGTTAGTTCATAGGCAAACGCAATAAGCAGTTTTCCATATCCCTAAAGGTAGGCCATGATAAATTGTTTGACTGACATCCAGGAGTGTAAGTGTAGTCAGTACCTTTCGCTGATAAGGCGGCATGGTAAGAATACAGGCTATGTTGTAGTCATCTGGAGAATCCTTCTCCTTGGAGAAGTATCCCACCTGACAGTGAGCTGAAATTAGGTTTACTGTCTACTCTGAGAAGGGGACGTGGATTCACAACAGTACCATGTGGCAGCCTCTGGTGTCACATTCAGTCATTATATAGAAGAGGAAAGGCTCGACATCATAGTAGAGAGTCTTGTGATCCAAGAATAGCTTAGCCATGAGACACAAGTTTTGGCAATAGATCTTGTTCTTCTTGCCATCCACCTAAGGAAGCATTAACTCGTTAGCCGTAACACGCGCCAGATGTATGCCAATCGTAAGTACCTCAAAGACCGAGAGGGTGCCATTCCTGTATATCTCATTGCCTGGTGGATGCCGCAGATCACACTTCAACTGCCACGATGATCAGAGGACAATCAGCAATCATGATCACTGCACCAGAACATGGACGTACCTTGTGACGTTGGAGAGTCTTCTTCTTCTTCATGTACTTGAGGCAGAACTCGCACACGTAGAGCTTCTGGCAGTTGGCGAACTCCTCAGGGTAGGGCGAGAAGTACCACGTGTCGATCTCGAACTTGCCCATCTCTACGGTTTGGATGTTCTTCACCTTGGTGATCTCCTCGTGCTCTTTCTCCAACGCCGAGAGCTTGGAATCCTCCTACACAGATCGAATGATGCAAGATTAATCATAGGCCAAGCACATTAAATGGACAAGCCATGAACAAACCTTGTTGTGGGTAATTTCGTGTGCCTTGCGCTTGGTCTGTCGAGTCTTGATGCGCTCATTGCGTTCGGCCTTCTCTTCTTTCTCCTTCTCCTTATCGGTGCTCAGTTGATCCTCTGAGACCCACTCGTCGAGCCTACGATTAAATTCGACGTAGTGCACGTAGTACTCCCATGTGCCCTCCTTGGGGCCTGGCCGCCGTTCGAGAATCTCGCAGGTGTGTAGCTTGCCATCCTGCTTCCACCTACATGGCAGCTTGGTGCCGATCTCCTTCGGCTCCTTCTTCTCTACACCGTTTGCATGTTCGGCATTCATGATCGTCCTCAATGCAGGCGTCGATGGTCGGTAATGAAGTAGTCCGCAATCAATTCGCAATGCCCCAGCAATGGAGGCAAAGATTGGCAGCACCCCCGGGTCAAAGCGCAGGCCTAGGAAAAAATTATGGGATGCCTGATTCGGAGAATTGAAAATTTGTGATGTATTTCGAACACATACAAAGGCAATCTCTCACAGGAAGAAGCGTCGCCTGCTCGTCTCGTTCTCTTTCTGCAAGTTGGTGTGCGGATGATGGCAAGGATTGTTGGACGTTAACATGAGCATTAATAAAGAAGGGGATGATGTTGTTACCTTAAAGATCCACTCGTATTCTCCGTGCTCGCTGTCAAATGTGCCGTGCTGTATGCTGCGCAATTTGAGCGTAAACCTGGGCCCGATCTCTTGAAGGCGTGCCTTCTGCTGATTCTCGTAAATGTATCTGTTTCACAAGTACTTTGTAAGTGGGATTCATGCGGTACGCAAGCATGGGGGTACGTACCGATGGTGTCGGAAAAAGATGAAGTCACGCTGATTGTGGAAGGTAACTACGCGTCGTCCCTTGAAGTCAGGTTTGAGCGGGAAGATAGATGCAAACTGACGACCCACAGTGTGGCCCAGACCTGGTGAATAAAATTTAAGAACTAGGCTACAAAAGAACTAGGAGAGGTTCTGAATCATACGTGTATTGAAGTTGTTAAGTATGAGTTCGGGGTCGTGGTCTGTGGGGACGGCATGGTGCCTGATGTCAGCCATCAGCTTGATGGAAGTGACTTTGAAGTGGAAGGTTGGGCCTTCTGGCAAATTAATGAAGAGTGCCCCATCTGATAATAGAGCTTAGTGCTACTGAACCGCCTAAGGCTATGGAGAACTTACTAACTCCCTTCAATCCACCACCTCTGTCCTCATTGATGACGATGAGGCAGGTAAACTCGCGCTCCTTGGCCCATTCTACTATTTTCTTGAGCACGTAGGTGCCGCGTTTACGGAATGTGACATTTGGAATCACCTTCATCAAGTCCTCAATGAACTTGAATACCGTCTAAGACAACATGCAGTAACGTTATGAGTCAGCATTCCTTTCATTCACGGCGCACATCAGGTTCTGTTTTGATCTCTATCTTACCTTGGTGGGCTTCTGTGAGGTCGTGATCAGTATCTTTGGGGTCTTGTTGCCCTTGAAGAACTCAGCGAACTCATCCACGGCTTCGTCTTCCACGACTTCCTATCAGTTGAATACATACACATTTACGCCACAATATTTAGTATTTCTTTGCGATATAGAATAAAAGAGAACATTAATCGAAAAGGAAAATACCTGGTCCTCGGGACTGACTATCGTCTCATCGAATTCCCTCGTGTTTTCGATCGTGCGCGGTTCTTGCTTGGGTGGTGCCTGCATTTTTAGAGATAAAGAATAGATTTTCCATCAAGTTTAGAAAATGAAGATTTTGGGATTATGTGGAAGATGAGCGGTACCTTGTCGCCCAGCTTTGCCCTCTCCTTCGCCTTCTTCTTGCGCTCGGCGGCCTTGAGCTTCTTCTTCTCACGTTTAATCTTCTGATGAACTTCCGATCTCTTCATCTTGTTCCTGATGGCCGAGGGCATCGTTTTGAATCCCTCCGGCAGATTGCCATAGATCACACGCGGTGTGGGCGTCGTTGTGGAAGCATCTCCATTGGCCTCACCATTCTCGGTTCTCTTGGCTCGCTTGCTCTCCTGCCCTTTCTTCGTCATATGTTTCTTGTCCCCACGTTCATTCCGCTTGCCCTCGCTGACTTCATCCGCCTTCCGTTTCCTTGAGTCCCTCTTACCCTTAGACCTCTCCATTTCTTGCAATCTCGCCACAAGATTAATCTTGGCCGGCTAATTCCGAGTTCAAAATCGCAAATCTTTCTCGGTGGCAAGAGAAGATAGAAAATGCAAAGAAAAGAAATTTCTCTTCGGAAATGTCCTCGGGAATGTCCGTGGCAACGGCGAAATACTTGTGGAAACTGTATGAAATCTCTTGGACCCCCGACGGAAATCGGGGCTCACCGAACATATCCTATTTGCTAATTCCGTTGATAGTCTCCATGGGGTCAACTGAGAGGATAACTGTGATTGGCGTAAAGCGCGAAAACACACGGAAACCTCTGCGAAAGTGCAAGGTTGCTTTTTTTTCAGCGTAATAATAAGTGGCTGTAGGCCGTTCTTCATCTTCCACAATCCACGAAGGAGAACTTCATCCTCACCATGAGGTCTAGCGCACGAAGACACGTTACAGCCCTGCCTCGGGCAACAGCAATCCAACGCACACTCTCCCCAGCTGCCTCATCAGCAACGGCTCTGCGTAGCCGGCCAGCCGTGCTCACTACCGCAGCGCGGAGAGGACACTCTAACATCAGGCCAGGTTGTGCCAACTGCCTCTATAGACACGAGTGCTTCCCGGCCCACTTCTCACTGCCTCCGCTGCCCGTCCTACCGGTCGAGCAGGAGGTCCGCAACCTCTGGTCCAACCGCCGGTTCCGACGCGCGCTGCCTTCGCTCTTCTTCGCGGCGTCGGTCGCTGGTGCAGGACTCTTCCTCTACACTCAGCATGAACGGCTGAGCGTCCTCTCCGAGACCTACCTCGGCTACGACGTCATCAACTCCATCCGGAGCAGCGTCAGTAGTGTCGTGAGCTCCTCCACTTCGACGACCACGACGACAACTCAGACGACTCAGTCGTCTGAGTCTGAACGACAGCGTGTATGGGACATGCTCGCGACTCGTCCGGAATTGCTCAACAATTTCCTGTTCTGCTCGTGTGGCTGTGGCGAGCGCGTGGACTACGCCAAGGGTCAGTTCGAGATGAAACACGGCCGCGTCTTTAACCGAGCCCACTTTAAGTGTGACGCATGCGGTGTGCATTTGCAAGGCACCATGACACATGATGACCACAGGTGTGTACCACTTTCTTTTAGCTCCGATGAAGTTGATTCAATGTCTAACCGTGGAATGAATTCCTGCAGACATCAACATGGTCATGAAGAAGACGGATGGGTATTCCAGAAGGATGGAAAGCTTTACTGCGTGCATGACTTCATCGAGCGGTTCTGCCACCACTGCGCTTCGTGCGGAAGCAAGCTCGAAGACCAGCTGGCGGTGGATCCCCGAGTGGGCGTCGCGCTCTGCGTCGGCTGCTTCAGTCACGACGGCAGTGTGATCGTGCTGGAACGTCTGAAAGTGAACTCCGAACGAGTGGAGTCGCAGTCTCAGGGCGAAAGCGTCCTCCGTAACGTACAGCAGTGGATGCGCACAGAGTTCGGTGTGGAGTTCACCGGCACCGAAGGCAACATTCCTCTGTCGCTGCTCCGGGCGGAGAAGATCGACCGACTCAAGGAGTCTGGCCAACAGAAAGAAGGAACCGACGAGAGCGCGGGTACCCTCGGACTTACGGTCAAGGAGGCCTCTAGGCCATCATTCTTCTCAAGAAAGGTCTTCACGCCCAAGGAAGTCATCCTTGTCAAGGGCTTGAGCAAGGAGCACGCCGGAGCAGTTCTCGCGCACGAGATGATGCACTGCTGGATCGCGCTCTACCTCTCGAAGCATTCCGATCTACCTGAAGAAGTCGAAGAGGGTCTGTGCGAGCTGATGAGCTACTTCTGGCTTGTAAACGAGCGGGACAGGGACAGCCTTTCGGCCGAGCGGCGCGAGGAGGTGGAGTATCTCCTCAACCGTATGGAACGCAACTGGGACACTGCCCAGGGTCGTGGCTTCCATCGCGCCCTCAACTCACTGCAGGGACCAGAGCAGGGCAACCTCCGTGCTCTGCTGGCCTACGCTCGCGACCACTCAGACTTCCCATCGTCCATGCCCTCTCTCTAGGAGAAAGGTCTTTCTTACGAGGTGGAGTGTGTAGATTACACGCTCTCTTCTCGATTGTAGATATCATCATATTTATTAAAACTACATCCTACACAATGTTGTACTTCAACACTTCCTGGTGTTAAGGTGGTGCTCGTGGTTGGACGCCCTGCAGTCAACCAATAAGTACAGATAGCGACAGCAGTTTCAGCCGGAATTTATGCGGAGGAATGTCCGATTCCTGAGTCTGCCATTCGTCGGAGCTAAACTGGACAGAGGCAAAAGGCAACCAAAGAACATTGAACCATAATAAGAACAACAACTATCCACACGTCAAGATGGCACGAATGGAGGGCAAGGTTGCTGTGATCACTGGAGCTGGGAGCGGCATTGGGAAGGCTACTGCGGTGCTGTTGGCCAAGGAGGGAGCAGCAGTTGCACTGTTCGACGCCTGTGAAGAGGGGTTGAAGCTGACCAAACGCGAGATAGAGACTTCCATGGGTACGCCTTGCTTGATCTTCGCAGGCAGCGTAAGCAGCGAGAAGGACATGATGGAATTCTACGATCAGGTTAAGGCTCGATTCGGTACTCCTCTCATTTCTTCTTCGTATTCATCATCCCCTCATCAGCAATACCATCCACAGGTCATGTTGACTGCGTATTGGCCAACGCGGGGAAGAACGGTACTTGGGCGCCTATCGAAGAACTCACCTCAGCTGAGTTCATGGACACCATCAACGTTAACTTGTTCGGCTCATTCCTCACCATCAAGTACGTTCCGTAGCGCTTATCCACAAAACCAGTCATTGGGTTACTGGCGAGTGAGTTGACGATGAATGTGCATAGATATGCAGTGCCCCTGATGAAGGAACGTGGAGGATCAATCGTTCTGACGTCCTCAATCAACGGCACCCGTACCTTTCTTAACACTGGCGCAACTGCGTACTCATCAAGCAAGGCAGGACAGGTACTATCGTGAAGAAGAACTTGATGCTGGCAGACCACTTCACTCAGTTGCGCTCCTCCAATCCTTCAAGGTGGCGATGATGAAGATGCTGGCGGTTGAACTTGCAAAGTTCAAGATCAGGGTGAACGCAGTGTGTCCTGGGATGGTAGACACGAATATATCTGCGTCGACCAATACCAGACATATGGATGGTATTCGCCTTCCATCAGAGTATCCTGAAGGTACCTTCAAGACTGCTCACTGCGAGTGCAAGGTTCATCGGTGATCCAACGCCTACATCGCCAGGGACCATACCTCTCACTGGCAAGGAAGGTGCATCAGCCATGCAAGTGGCGCGATTGAACCACTTCCTCCTCTCCGAGCTGGCCGACCACATATCAGGCTCTGAAATGTGGATTGATGGCGCCGAGTCCCTCTTCGGCCCTTGAGCTCCTTGGTTTGAGGATATTTGAAACAGCGACGCTTGATCTCATTGATGATTCCTTACAATTTTCTCGCCTATTCTCTTGTTAAAATTTTTTAAATAGTTTCGCATGTATGCCGAATTCTTAAAATTTCTTTTAGCAACTTTCTCCCAGCATCAGAGCGATGAGCAGCAGGCGGGAGGAGCGGCACGGCCGACCGCCCCACAAGCGCAGGCGGCCGGGTGGCGGTGAGGGCGCTGCCGCAGCCACTGATGGTCTGCGGCCAACATCGCGGCAGGAGAATGGCCATGCTGCAGCGCAGCAGCACCGGCAGCCGACTGCTCTCCGCGCAGAGCAGTCCCGCAGGAACCACCAGCAGCCGGCGGAGGTCGTGTGGATCGAAGACGATGATGACGATGCCAGCCAGGCCACTACTCAACACGGTACTCTATTTTTGCACAAATTTTATTTATAAATAATATATTTTCTTGAAAATTAATTGTGGTGTAAAATCGTAGCAGGGCAGCGCAAGCACAGAAGGCGAGGCCGCAGGGGTCGCAGTGTTGGGACATCTCAACAAACAAGCTCCACTTCCTCGACCTCTTCCTCTTCCTCTTCCGGGTTGAGCTCATCATCATTATCATCATTATCTTCTTCTTCTTCATCATCATCATCTTCATCTTCCTCTTCTTCTACTGCACCATCTGCGCCAAAGGAGATTCCAGGCACGACACGTCAATGTTACGCTGATCGTGACGTTGGAAATATGTACTGATATAAGCGAGTGAATGTTGAATTGTTAGGATATTACTATGATCCACGACTGAACCGTTACTTCAAGAAGGATCCGTTCCGACCGCAGCCTGCACACACGCTGCCGCTCGCTAAGCCAGCTCCTCCTGAAGTCAAGGTAAAGAAACCTAGGCACCGCACAGACTTGGTTTTACTGACCATCTTTGGATGACTCAGCTCTCACGGACGGTACCAACAAGCAAGCTCCTATTCCGACGCCAGGCTGGGACACTCTCCCCCGGCATGTTCCGAAGGTAAGTCCTGAAGGGAACTGGACTGCATGTAGATCTGTGTTACAATTCCTTGCACAGGAAAGAGATTCAGATCTTCGCGTCGCATTGGCAAGAAGGAGAGATTGAACGGGAGGAGCATGGAGAAACTCCAACAACAATAGCAGTGAACGAGGACGGTCTGATTTTGGAAGCTATGAAGAGCGGCTTTGTCACGTACACATGACCATCCTCAATGCGTTTCAACTCAAATGTTAACGTTGCAATCCAGGTTAGATGCGTGCTGTCTCAAACGAGGAGATGACGAAGAACTGTGCATGGCGTATTACTCATCACGCACTAGAAAGTACTACAGTTCTTCAGTCTCTTCTCTACGTTGGGCTCCTGCCTCTCCTGATCGACCACCTATGTTTGCGTACGCGCATCCCAGTTCGAGATCGCACGTTCAATTGTCATTAAGCTTGAGGTTCAATAGAGTTGGACTGTTTGGAGGCTTCAATAGGCCTGGTTCAGTTGACATTCGAGGTGTGGATTTTAGTTCGATTGCTTCGTTCGACTTATCGAAAGGAAGGTTAGTAGACCGCTTGATCCCATAGATGAGTGGAAGTCAATGGTTAATCTTGAGACAGCCTCTGGTGCGCGGAGTGGAAGCCGCAGGCGACGCATGTGTCTCTCGGTGTATCACAAGGGGCTCTTCTGTACGAAATCAACACCCATCGGGTACGTGGCGCTCACAAAGGCCCTGAGAAGGTGGTAGCTCAGTGTGATCTAATCGAACCATCACTCACTCTTAAGGCAACCCGAATGTGGACCGGAAAGAGCGATGTTCTATCGCAGTGCTTTGATCCCATGGTATATCTTCTTCGCCGAGAGTGCTATGGACCTTGCCCTTGACATTCTACAACATTAGGGGAACATTCTGTTTAATGGCTCTCGGGATGGTAATGTGCGTTCGGTAGACCTTCGCGCCAATCCACGTGAGGCACGGGATGGCTCGCATCATCCAATCATCAACCAGGCTTCGCCCGTATGTTGCGTTAACTGCTTGCGCGATGGCAACTACCTTCTGGTGAGCTCCTTTAATGGCGAGGTACCTGATGTTGATGTTGTGGTTGTGATGAACAAAGCAAGCTCAGCACTCGATCCTCCATACTAGTTGCAGCGTTGGGATCGAAGGATGGTACGGCCTGTGGTGGAGTACAAGGAACACTTTGATCAGTACACGCATCTCTCGTTCACTGTGGCAGAGGACTACTCTCTGCTCTTCTCTGGTATGTGATGGAAAGATCACAACAGCTGTACGCGCGAGGTGACCATTCGCATGTAGGTGGGCAGGACAAGCTCCTCCGCATATGGGATCTGGAGTCAGGCCAGCTGTTGCAGCAGCTCAAGCCATTCACAGAACACGTCATATCGACAGGTTTGCTTAGGACTTGCTTCTACCCTGCCCGGATGTGAAGAATCCTTCTCACTTCTTGTTGTACTGCAGTGGCCTTTGGCGATCGTTGGAAGATTGCCCGTGGCGATGTGGTTGGCCGAACCGTCCTTCCGGCTATCATCTTGTCCTCGCTAGACTGGTTCTCCTTTCCAGAGAAGTAGAGGCTGCTTTGTTTCTCCGCCTCTGGTGTTGCTGGGGAGAGGGCATCGAGGTAACAATAGGCTTCGGCATCCACGTAACCGTTCGAATCGTGCGCATCACGTTGTACAATGCAATCACCCAGCACTAGTCTATTAGGTTGGATCCTTTGTAGTGATGGTCGGGTGCCTACTAGAACCGGGAAACATGGCACAGACAAACTGTCGTTTCCAGTGATGACGTCAGAGGGGCCTTTGGTACATAGCATCAACGAGGATGACCCTGCCCTCGCCCGCTTCCCGACAAACAGTAAGTGGCTGCTCGTGCTCTACGTGCGTGCTTTCTCTCACTACCGTAACGTCATCACCCAACATCTCGCTGTATTGTAGCATGTACCTCACACCTGCCAGCTGTTATCCCCACGCATTCAGGCTGGTTTCATTTGGCCGAGTCTCTGCGAGTAGACCCGAACAGCCTAACGGAAGACGAATGGTTTAGGATCAGTCTGCTGCATGAAGTCGAGCTCCAAAACTACGGCAATGTCCCTAAGCGCATAGCACAGTATTATCAGGAACAATCTGCACTGATCATAAGGCCGAGATTCAACAGACCAGAACTTTCCAAGAGTACTGCTTACCAGCCGGCTCCCAAGCAGAGGGAAAAGCAGTGAGGTACCTTGGAGTTCCGAGTGGGGATCAATTAGGGGAGACGAGCATCAGTAGGAGTTGGATACACGAACTAGTCATCACGCAAGCCGTCAAGTCTATTGAGTCAATGGCAATAAATAAATACGTGCTCAGGATTTTGTTGACTTGATCTGCCGCAGGAGCTCGCGCATTCCGTTCGACACTTCAGATACGTCGTTTGCGCTCGGACGCCGCTTGGCTTGCCCCTTTGGCACAGTTGCCTTACTTTCGGACTTCACCTCCACCGGTTTCGGCTCGAGCGCGCTGCCGGGCCAAGGTGCGAGGTTGATGCCGTGAGAACGGAGCTGCTTGATGTGAGCTTCGGAGAGCACTCCCTTGTTAGTACGGTAGCGTTGCCTTTGAAGCCAGTCGTAAAGAGCGCTGCCCCGAGGTGGCTCTGCGTTTTTGTGGAGCTTGCGGTACTCGACCAGCGCTTTGAAGTTCTCGGCCCATCCGACCCGCTTCTTCCGTTGTTTCTTTGGCGCTCCAGCTTCCTGCTTCGGGACGGGAGCCTCCTTTACCTTCTGTGGTACAGTTGGGGATGTTACGCTGCTCCTCCGCGTTGTTGTTGTAGGCGCTTTGTCGTCGGGGAGCTGCGACTTCTCATCCTGGAAGTCCCACTTGATGCCAAGCTTCTCGAGTCGTGCCTTTCGCGTGGCGCTCAGCAGGCCGGAATTCTGGAGCGCTATCTGCTCGTAGAGCCAGCGCCCGACCGGTAGAAAGTACGGCGGGTTGTAGCCATGAGTGGCTTCACGATAGTTGGCTAGCTCTTGGTACCGATCTTCCCACACGGCCCAATCGCCTGGTCTCCCCCGTTTCTTCGGCTTTGGGAGTTGACTAGCGGCGCCAGCTGATTTCGACCGACGCTTTATCGGCTTTACGCCAAGCGCAGTGAGTTTCTCGACCTGTTCCTCATCAAGGCTGTGCCACCTCTTCCTCGAGTAGGTAAGCCAGTTCCACAGCAAGCGACTATCGTCAGCGGTAGGAAGACGTCCAGATTCGGCCAGGAATCGTTTAGCCTGAGCGTACTTGGCTTCCCACCTGGCTCGCCGTTCTTCCGGAGTGAGCATGAATGGAGGTGGGGTTTTCTCTCTCTGGGCGACCTTCTTGCATGCCTGTCGTTTGCTCGTAGCAGAGAGGGACGCTAGCAGCTTTCGGCGTGCTTCCTTAGCGGCTCGAAGACGTTCTGAGTCTTCAGGAGGTGATGGATCATCCTCTTGATCACCGCCAAAAACCCAGACACTCTCCTCTTCATCAGTAAATTCATAGGCATCGGTTGCATCGTCGTCGTTATCTGAGTCCTCCGCCTGTTGGGCATCTGCGTCATAATCGCTGTCTTCACTGTCCTCTTCTTCCTCCTCCTCTTCATCTGCTTCGGAATCGGCATCCGCTTCCTCCTCCTTGTCGTTGTTACGGCGTTTCTCACTTATTGTCGTCTCTACATCCTTTTCTTCTTCCTCCTCCTCCTGTTCAGCGTCTGCATCGCCTTCCTCCTCACCTAAGAGGATCTGCTTTCCGAACAAGTTGATAACTCTAGGAGAGTTGAACGTCCCTAGTGGCTCGACCTTGATTTCCTGCTTGATGTAAGCCTGCGGTAATGGGGAGCCGGCGGTTAAGCCATTCGACCGTGCTGGCGCTACGTCGTCGGTCGTGATGAGATCGACAACATTCAGGTCGAGTTCCTCAGAGCTTGGGAGCGGAGGTATAACCGGCACGGGTGGTGGCCCAGTCGGATTCTCCGCTTGCTCGAACGTGTCTTCAAGTTGTCGCGCAGATGACGGCTTCTCTCGCACATTAGCTTCTGTACCTTGCTGTACCTCGCCGTGATCCTGTTTCTTACTCCACCCTCTCGCTGTTTCGCGTTCCCAGTGCATTTCGTCGTCTGCACGCCAGTCCCGCTGTTTTCCTCTTATAGGATGGGCCTGGTGGACTTGTTTGGGCCAGGGTGCGCTGGGGTGAGTAGTAGTCCGTTCTGGAGACTGTTGCAGCATACGTAGTGCCTGTTGATGCTTCTTGCCACCGAGATGTTCTTCCTTCTGCTTCTGTGAGCTGAGCTTCAAGTTGCACAGAGAGCAGTGGTATCGGGGAGGATTGCCTCCGGGCTTAGGTGGTAGCGTGTAACTATCGCTCTGTCTGTCCTTGGCCGGGGAGGAAGTGTAGCCATGCATATTTTGGATGTGGCTTGGTCGCCTGG
Source organism: Acanthamoeba royreba (assembly GCA_000826365.1). Lineage (NCBI taxonomy): Eukaryota > Discosea > Longamoebia > Acanthamoebidae > Acanthamoeba > Acanthamoeba royreba. Next base: position 73,869 of record CDEZ01018890.1, on the reverse strand, counting down.
CTGCGAGCTCCTCCTCTTCCGACAGGGACATGTCACTTTCTGTCTTACGTTTCGGGCTCTCCCTTCCGCGATGCCTTGGCGCGCGCTCTACTGATCTGCGCTCGCTAGACTCCCGACTTAGCGATCGTTCCCGCTGATCCTCCGGCTTGTGCAAATCGTAGCCACGTTCAACCTCATTCCGACCCGAGGATTTGGTGTAGCTGTGCCGCATCGAGAAACTGCGCATAGCGGCTGCTGTCCGCTCTTCTTCGCGCTGACGCTCCCATGCGGCCCAATAGTTATGGAATCGATCCTCCATCCACTGCATCCGCTCAGTAAACGGGCCCCAGTCGGTAATCGACAGCGTATCATCATCATCCTCCTCCTTCTCCTCCTCTTCCTCCTTGGCCTTCTCTTCGTCTGTTTTCACCTCGCCATTCTGCAGCTTCTCTCTTACCTTCTTCCGTTTCTCCGCGAGCTGTACCATCTTCTCAGCGCGCTTGAAGATGCGTCGTTCGTCATCAGCCGACAGAGTCCTGCGATAGTGTTCCCACTCCTTCTCTAGCTCCTTCCCTTCCTCCTCCGACGGTACCGTGTAAGTGGTCCCCTCACGTACTCGCTTGCTGCGCGGTTCGTAGTGCTTGCTCTGCTTTCGCTCCGCAGCTGCAGTCCCGTCCGTTGCCTCACGCTTACGTTTGCGATCCGCCTCAGCATCCTCCTCCTCCTCCTCCTTGCCGCTACGGTGATCCTGCAAATCGAATGTAGGCATTGATTAGATTAGATTAAAAATAAATTAATATCAGATCATTCGCATATGCGAACAAATTATTTCTATGACAAAACGTTGACGTATGTACAGGGTAGGAATAAAAATAGATTTGTGAATTGAATTGATATTTTACAAATTTGCACATTAATAGTGCCTCTACAAGTTTTCAATCAATGTCAAAAAAGTAGAGAAACGTAGCCATCACGTTACCATCGATGAATCAGGTCGCAGCGTTAACGATGTACGCAGCTCGTGCGAGGCCTCTGCTTTAGCAGACCTCGCCGAGATGTGCGCCATCCGCGCCAATGTTGAAATTTACGTTTTTGCTTTCAAAAGCGAATTTACGTTTTTGTTTTCCAGAAGAAGATTTATCAAATTCCATGCATTCCTGTCGACGAAAAATAGGACGGCTGCTCGAGCATGCCATCAATGAACGTTGGAGTGCGGGAGCTGACATCGAGTCTCGGACAGTAGGGAAGGACTTAGTGCTACGGAGGTTGTTTTGTAGGAGTGTAAGTGTGTAAGAAGAAGAGTGTGTTTAATGACTAGATTAACCTAGGTGAAAATACCTGTTTACAAGAACGTTAGGAATGTTAAGTGCTGTTGAATGTTCCTGTACGACCACACTAGAGGTCGTTATTAGGAGATGGCTCTCGGTAGATAGTTCCTTCTTGGGGGAAGAAGGGAGCTCTGACCGGAGGCTTGCAAGAGGGAGTTCGCGACTTCGTTGTCTCAGAATTACTCAGTAAACGTCTACTCGAAGTAATAGGGCTCATCTTGCGCGAAGGGGTCTTCCTCTTCCTCCTCTCCGGCGTCGTCGTCACGGAAGGGATCATGAGCCGTACGTATCTTTTCGAACGCGTCGATAAGAGCTGAAGGAAGAATGTGGTTAGTAACCAGGGGTGGAACGAGTGAGAGGAACAAGAGTGGGCACATGCCTTTGGTGAGGTCGGCGCGCTCTTCTGCTGGCATCTCTTCTGGTTTAGGCGGCAGGCGCGATCTAGTAGGGGTCAGCTGGAAATGCTGGGGTGCAGGAGGAGCAGGCGGAGGCTGGGGAGCAACGCTTGCGACCTCTTCTTGCCCAGTAGCGGGAGCCGTTAGGTCAGTTGGAGCCACCTCCAGTCCATCAAAGCTTTCCAATGGAAGAGAAGGAGGAGACGGAGGACTATCGCGAACGGGCTCTTGGACTTCAGCACTCAGCCGTAGCTTGGACTGAAGTTCAGTCGAGCTCGTGAGCTGCCCACGAAGGTTTGCAGGTCTAGGCGCTGGAAAAGGGAAAAAGATTGTATGAGAATCTAGCCAGCTTAGTGCAGCATGTCTGGGTCACGTACGAACTGGAACTGAAGGAAAGGGAACAGGCCTGGATCCAGACTGTCTTTTCCCAATCTGATTAGCAGCAACCGATATCAACTGAGCCGCATTCTTGTTGACTTCATCCTCTGAGATGTTCAGTGTTTGTTGGAAATACTGTTTCAGCAACGCTGCATTAGTTCTATTGCAAGCCAAGCACGGATACAAAGGGGAGGATAAATCCTACCGCTTTCCACGCCGGGTGATTGTTGAGCCAGGACTGAGGGTCCCGGCCCCAAAACCCAAATTCTCCATTTAAGTATCCCATGTGGGACTCATGTTTGAACCCAGATGGAGCCGAAATGACCATTGCCTTCTCGGGCTCCTGGTGAAGGGAAGAGCTACGTTAGAAGGAATGCAAGGCAATGTGATGAAATGCATACCTCCTTCTTGGCAGCACGCTTGGCGGTGAGCGAGGCGAATCTATGCCAAGCCTTCTTGAGCGTTGATGGCCTCATATGGTACTCTTTCCTGCCGATAACATTGCTAACGGTCTGATAGAAACGCTGTGCGTCCTGCTCCTGGGCAAAGGACACTCCCACTGTACATGATTATTAGCTCCAAAGAACGAAATGCGAGGGCAAGAGCGAAAAGCGACGAGCGACGGTACTGATGCAGTCATCACTTTCAAAGGTATGGAAGTAGGTCGTGGCTTGCAGGTACTCGAAGCCCTCATACAGTTCCTGAGTAAAGAAGCGACTGCCCGTCTGTCCCCGTCCCCAAGCACATCATCAGCCATCCAAGACTACAAAACAAAGCCTAGCTCCCTCCTCCCATACCTGCAGGTCGAGAAGCTGGAGGTACAGCGTCTTGGTGGGCTCGTGCGCAAAGAAGGTCCACACGCCCACCAGGCCGGTCTCCGTCCACTGCGGACGGTCTCCACGTGACAAGTAGAGCTTCGCCACACCCAGACCAAAGAGCTGCCACACAGGACAAAACCGAAGTGAGAATGCTAACGCCTACACAAGAGTGAAGTCGACTACACGTCTACACCTCATCAAGAGCAACTCTGTTACTAGAAGATCAAAAGATGAGAAGAACTTACCTTGAAAGCTGGGTTGGGGTAGACCGCACGGATACGCTGAATCTCCTCACTCGAAAGGGAGTTGCAATTCATGGTCGACAAGACGAAGCAGGGGTGTTGGTAGTGGTGGGTCAAGTTGGGGAAGTGCTGCGTTGGCTCGGCAGTACATCAGCCGCTTCGCCGAAGATGGAAAAGGACGGAAGGCAAGTCAAAATCAATTTGAAACTGTTTCGTGTTTTGCCAAACTTATTTGGAATGACAGACGCAGCAACTGGTGGTCCCACAAATCGCAGAAATAACGAAGAAGCATTTCTCTTTTACTTCAAATCATGTTCATTTTCATCTCCTTGAAGTGTACGTAACAATAACAAGAACGGTTGTGGTGAAGGACACGACCAAGGATGGAACAGGAAACTGAGACGCCAACTTCAACCTGGGTGAGCGTGACGCAGGCGGCGATCACGCCGTCAGTACTTTCCAGTCAGGGCCGGGAGGACTCCTCGTCGTCGGTGTGGCAGTGGCTCAAGCCGGAGGACCTCGTCCCGTCCACTCGGAAGGGAAACGCGGGCGAGAGCATTGTCAAGGGTCCGGCTCCGTCGGCACGCATGGCGCACACTGTGTCCGCGTTGGGTCCCGGCGGCAGCCAAGTGCTCGTCTTCGGTGGACTGAGCGACACCGAGCGCCTCCTGAATGATACCTTCCTTCTGGACACTAGTATGTTGACCCCAACTACTGGTGTTGGGGGAATGTTTTTTAACTCCTATGTGATACTGACTTACTCTCAGCGACGTGGGAATGGAGTGAAGTCAAGTCAAAAACATGTCCTGTTGCACGAGCGTACCATACGGCTTCAGTTATATCTGGAAACAGGTAAAAACGGTGCACTTTAACTTTGTAGAGTGGACATGCGCTCTGAATCCAGATCTTGGTTCAGAGTTGTAATGATCGGTGGCCAACGAGAACAAAGTGAACAACAGTATTGGGTGAGAGCCGAGGATCTCAGTACTCACCTCGCTGTAGCTAAACTGTTTTTCTTTGCTAACTGATGACTACTTCTTCTCAGCTCACTCTTTGGCCACTGTCGACGTGTTTCACCTGGACACACAAAAATGGACATCAGTAGCAACAACCGAGGCACCTGGGCCGCGATCAGGTACTGCATCAAATGGCTTGCCTGGAGGTTCGTCCTGTCTTGGGCCACTGACTGACTCGGCGCTGAACAACAGGCCATTCTGCCGTTGTACTCAGCAACGATAGGATAATGATTTTTGGTGGATCTTGCGGTTACGGCTTCAAAGATGACGAGCTGACAATTCATGTCCTGAACACAGCTTGCAGTACGGCTAGTTTGCACTTTATTGACTCTAATTGAATACATTGTTGCTAACATGATCATCAGAATACTGGAAATGGGAACAAGTTTTGTTCCCTTCAATACTTCCTCAATTACGTTTCGGGTAAGTTTATAATCAACATTTATCCCAAGCGTTGAGGTGAAATCTCCTCACATTTGTTGTGTACACAGACACTCGATGGTGGCTGCTAGCCCGCAATCGGCATTACTCTTTGGTGGGAAGAACTTCAAACATGAGTTTGATGATGTCCATCTCATTTCTCCCGGTACCTCGTCGTTATGGTTCGCACTAGCTTCAGTGTCATGTACTTACCTGTGGGACTCCAATTTCGCCTGGCAGACTTCAAGGAAACCGAGTGCCTTCCGCCCCCTGATGGCAATGTTGCTCCTGCACTCTACGGCCATGCAGCGCTCATGATTGACTCGCAGATGGTGATCATCGGAGGGAAGACGTACAATGCTTCATCGGATGAGATCTACATCTTTGATCTTGGTATGTGATTTTTGGCTTTGTCCTCATTCGTTTCATGGTAGTCTTGGCTGAGCGTGAATGAATGATTTACAGACAAGCGTCGCTGGCGACGCCAGGGTACAAGCATAGATCGGGATATCAGTTTCCTTCCACGATATTACCATGCCTGCTGCGTGTTCGGTGGCAACAAGATCCTCATGTTTGGAGGCACGCGTCACCGTCATGTTGATTAGTTCAAGTTCATAACAATCATTCGATTGACGAGCAGGTTACGACCTTTCTTGGGGCACGCAGAACGATATAGCGGTGCTCGAAACAGGTACGCTGTGCGGTTAGCTTCTTAGTTCCCTTGTACATGTCTGCAGGGTTATTAACGATGGAGATCAGGCATCGTGACCAGTGGCTTGGTGGCCAGTTTTAGCCGCTTGCTTAAGGAGAGCTTACTGAGTGACTTTGTCATCCGCGTTCATGCTCCCGGCCAGAGGTAACTCACCTCATCCTGAATGGCCGGACTGCGATAGGAAGGATCTCTTATAGTTCTCCATATCAACAGCAGCCACGAAAACATTGGCGTTCATCGTGACCTTGTCCAGCTGCGTTGTCCCTCGCTACTGCTGAAGAACACCACTTCCATCTCGGAGAATGGTCTCGATGTTGAGGGTGAGCCTGAAGCATGGAAGCACTTTGTCCACTTCCTTTACACCGGCCTCTTCGTTAATGCCTCGGATGAGAGTGGTGATGAAACACTTACGAAGAATGACTGCCAACTGATAACGCAAATAGAAGCCATCAATACCAGCTATCCCATCGACGGTCTGGACGCTATCTTGACTGAAGCTGCGTCCCTCAAGCAACTGCCGAAGAAGAACTTGGTACACGGGCGGACGCTACCGCTGCTCGTTGCCTCGCTATCGGCTTTCTTGCACAACTCTGATGTCGCTTCGAGGCGAGACATCACGTTGCGTGTATCACTACGCGATGATGAAGGAACACCTGTGGAGTATTCAAGAACAGCTCACCAGTTCGTACTGGTTGCACGCAGTACCTCCACCACCAGCGATTTCCTGATGCCTTTGGAGAACGTTTGATTGATGTGACGTGTAACCACAGGCGAGTACTTCCGCGCTATGCTTCGGTTCGATGGACCCTCCGCCACGAATGAGCATCGTGAGCTGTTGATGAGCGGGAGTGTGACACCTCAGGCGCTCGATCTCATACTTGAGTTCCTTTATACTGATCGGTATGTGACGCGTGTGCTGTGCCCTCCGTACCTCTGCTCATCTACAATCTATGCAGGGTTGACGTGGCGAACTTGGAGGTCAACTTCGCGCTTGAGATGGTGGGCGTGGCGAATGAATATCTGCTCTCTGATCTCAAGTTTTTCATTGAGCGGTTCATCATTGCAAGTGACGCTGTCGATGACGAGAACGTATTCTACGTACTAGAGACAAGCGACCATTTCGGAGCTCACGAGCTACGCTACCATTGTGTGGGACTCATCGCTGAACATGCCGAAACCTGGTCTCATAGAGACCCTCGGAGAAGGCAGGTGGCTGAACTAGCCCCACACCTCCGCAAAGCCATCAGTGATCGTCAGCTCGGCCCACAATAATTTACTTATGCTTGCAATCGAGTAAACATCAACACATCAGGCGTTCTCCGTTGAGGAGGGCGGGGCTGTGAAATCATAGTGAAGCATGAGCGCGTCAACGTACTGACCATGAGCGAGCAGGCCTGCCTTTGGAATGCGTCCAATCTGCTTAAAGCCCAGCGACCTCCACAGTCGCAATGAGGGTTCGTTGGACTCGAACACAAGGTTGAACATCGCTGCACGACCCGAACATCAAGAGTTTACATTCAGTTCGTTCTCTTACTCCATTCAAGTTCAATGAGAAAGCTCTTACCGGCCCGATATCCCAGCTTCGGTGCAAGTTGAAGGAAAGCCAGACCCATGGCCTTGCCCACGCCCTTGTTTTGCGCTTCGGGTTTAGTGACAAAACCGCCATTGCAAATGTGACTGCATCGTCCTGCAAAACAACGTTGCCACACCTCAAAATGAGCATGAACACAGCCACAGACTACGGACCATCACCAAGTAGAGCTCACCTGGAAAGTTGGGTTTGATGTAGAAGGTTCCTAGTACCTCCTTTGTCGTGGGATCCCTGAGTAGTTGATGAACAATTGAGTGATCAGCAGTGCAGGAAGTACAATCAATCACCGCAGCATATCATCGCCAAGTGCTGCGTACCTTGCGACAAAGGCATCGTGGCTGAGGAAGTAGGCACGGAAGCCCACTTCGTCAAGCGGACTCAGCTGCGGGTAGGTCATCCCTGCATGACGTAACCACCAATACAATTCCTCAAATTCCACACAAAGAACTCCGAAAATGCAAAACAAATATATATTTTTCCTTTTCTTGTATATAAAAAAAGGATGCAGAAAAAGCAGGTGACCGTGTACCTTCGGCGATGGCATGGTTGAGGAGGCCGCGAAGGGTCTCGAGCTCATCTTCCTGAGCGCGGTCTATCTCTACCTCACGAGCGTCTCGAAGGGGGAGTCGCAGTGGGAGACACGTCAGGTTCTGCTTTTCACTCTTTCCCTCTATCACATACGCCATGGCGCCTGCTCTGTGCTATCAACGTCGAAAGTCAGGATGTGCGCTTCTCGGCGTACAAGTTCAATTCCAACATTTCTGAAATTCCTTTTCACTTTGAATGACAAGAATTTAAAAAATGATTGCGATCTGTTCCAGTGGTCAAGCGAAAAAGAAACTCCACCGTGATGGAAGCGCTGATGCCTGAGTTGGTGGCCATCATCCTGAGCTACGTAGACCAGCTCAGCTGGCCCGCATGTCGCTTCGTGTGTCGCCGCTTCAACGACATCCTCCGCGACAATGCACACCACCGTTCTATTTCCGTTTTACTGGAGAAGGACGGAGCGGAGGAAGACGAGGAAGAAGGCACACTCCGGAGGCGGAGCCTCCTCGCGGCGCCTCCTGACTTCACCGCAAAGCTGGCAGGCGAGGGCCGGCTCAGTGTCCTCCAGTGGGCACGGGCCAACGGCTGTCCGTACGACGGACAGACCTGCATCATGGCCGCCGAAGCCGGCCAACTCGAGATTCTCAAGTGGGCGCGCAGCGACGGCTGTCCATGGACAGAACAACGGCCGCCGGCGACTGTCTGCGCGGCCGCCGCCAAGGGAGGACACCTGAGAGTACTGCAGTGGCTGCGCGCCAACGGCTGTCCGTGGGATCAGAGGACGACCGCGGCGGCCGTGCGCGGAGGCCATCTGGATGTATTGAAATGGGCTTACGCTAACGGATGTCCGTGTGACCAGTGGACCTCCGCCGATGCGGCAGGGAACGGCCGACTGGAGATCCTGCAGTGGCTCTACGAGCAGGGCCTTCCGATGAGCTACTGGATCTGCTCCGTGGCGGCCTACGGCGGCCATCTTGACGTGATCAAGTGGGCGCGTGCCAATGAATGTGCTTGGGACTCAACCACATGCGCCAACGCCGCGACGAGCGGCCACTTCGAGGTGCTGCAGTGGCTGGTCGCGAACGGATGTCCGTGGGATATCTTCACGTGCGTCAAGGCGGCCGGAGCAGGCCATCTCGAGATTGTCAAGTGGGCCCGCGCCAATGGATGCGACTGGGGCGATCAAGTTTGTGCGGCGGCAGCCTGTAACGGCCACCTTGCGGTGCTGCAGTGGCTGCGCGAGAATGGCTGCCCGTGGAACCGGCTGGAGTGCCAGGCCGAGGCAGCGATTGCTGGCCACAAGCATATTCTACAGTGGATCTCCCGTGAAACCAGTGAATAGTTCACACCACGACTGCATCCTTCAACTTCTGTTGTTGTCGCTCACTGTACAGGACCTGTGCCTTTGGCTGGATGACTGAATATCATCAGCCGTAGGGACTCTACAGCAGCCGTTTCACTTCTTCATTGTATACTAAGGTGTACCTAGTTGTAGTGGTGGATTCAGACACGATGATGATTCACTCTTTTTGGTTCAAGTTGCACTCTGTCCACATGGGCACTTTGCATTCATTGTTCTCTCACTGTAGTCCACCGATCGCCCTTGCGCGTTGGAGGAAGTTGGCCAGAAGCTCCGATGTATGGAGGAGAGGAGGCACGGTGGGCCTGTGAGGAGGGGGCCTGGTTGGGGCCGTGATCCTTATCTTCTCCAGCAGGAGGCCCATGGCGACTCTATCATCCTTGGGGAGCCTGTACATAGGAAAGGTCAGCCCCCCCTCTGTGCTTGCAAGAATCACTCGGCCATGAGTACGAACCTTGCCTGAAGAATAGGGAAGATCTCCGTCCTCTCTCTGTTGAGATGAAGGTCGACGTTGTCCTTTAGTTGGTGGAGGACGGAGATGACTCTAGGATCAGACGTATCGAGGCCATCCAAAGAGCTGAGCTCTTGCTTGATTTTGATCGATTCACTTACACAGAGCGCAGCTAACTCATCTCCTTTATCGCCAGCTACATGTCTCAGAGTCGGATAGAGAATCTTGAAAATATCGATTGGTCAAGGCATGAAGTTGAGACCAAGAGGAGGAAAGGAACCTGTTCCTTCACCGAGATATGGCTGTATAGCTCCGAGACCACAGACGTAGTGAGCTCCTTTGATGGCTTTGAACCTAAACACAAATTTACTTAGACGAGTTGACTGTAGGGTTGCACCGAGCTTGAACTTCACGTACATGCCAGAGCCGTGCTCAGCAAACCTTGAATGGATCGATGTCCACCAAGCAACACATCTAGCGCATCAGACCGTTGGCGGAAGACCAGAGTGCTTCTGCTTCTCATTTTTCACAGAGTTCCTTGCGTCGTTTCTTGTCGGTGGAGGGAATGTCTGTTCTTGTTTGTTCATGTATAACCCTAACCTACGTTGGTCCGTCTTTCTGCTGCGGGGCGAATGTCGCAACTTGTCACGCCTTACTCCGATATATCGTCCAACCAACGGTAACGTCTGTGCACCACAACTCCAGAGTCCCCACGGGTCCAGACCACGTACTCAGCTAGTAATTGTTCGAAGCAGGACACACAAGATGAGCCATCGCTAAGAGCGCTGCAGAAATGGGTGTGCAGTAGAGCGTTCTTGATCCAGAGTCTTGCAGGATCAAAGGCAAGATGACAGCGTTCAAAGTGGAGTCCATCTTCGCGGCACCATGAAGCCAACTCCCAAGCAGGACTGAGTTGATCAAGATCAGGATCCAATCCAGCAGATCGCCACTTGTGTTCACCCACTTGCGTTTCGCCCCAGCTTTTTTACTGGCGGACACCTTACTTGCTCCACCACTGCTTCCTCCGCTGTCTACCCTGCAGCACCACGGAAGATGGAGAAGTAACGCATAAGGTAGCAGAGATCGGCATGATGGCTTTAATTCCAACACATCACTGGAGACGGGACGTCGATGACTGGCGAGGACCATTGATCACTCACTGGAGCTTCTGAAAGCGGTTGATGGGAGGAGCTTTGGTGAGAATGTCATCCAGATTCAAGCTATTCTGACGACGTCGAGAACGGCTTCATCTACGAATAAGGTATAAGGTGCACAGAGAGGATGGAAGAAAGACAAGAACGCATAACAGATATCATCTTTATTTGGGAAAGGGGCGCCGTAGATCACGCAAACGATCAATGAATGCTGCGCCTAGCTGTGCAAAGAGAGGAAAAGGAGGGGTGGAGGGAAGGTGCGGGTGAGGACGCGTGGGGGCCACTGATTTCATGGTCTCCAACACCTGTCCCATGTCTGCTAGTGCTTCACGCGCCAGCCTGTGTGATGTGAAGAGTAAGGGATGATGCTGCCTCCAGACGTAAAGTGAAGAGTCCAGTACTTGGCTTTGAGGAGAGGAAACATATGGGTCTCCTCTTCTTGAATGTGTTGATCAAGAACGGTGCTCAGTTTCTGCACTGTGGAGTGATACTCGGGATCAGAAGGCTGCATCTTATCTATCGTGATCAGCAACTCCTGTGTCAGACTACAGTGAGAAAACACCAACAAGAATGTGGACACACGAGAAGCTCATTTGACGCAGACTCCATCGGCACCTTCACCTCGTGGTGTTCATCCACAGCTTCGTCAGCTAGTTGCTGGGCCGTTTCATCTCCCAGATGACTGAGTGTAGGATACAGAATCTAGGTAGATGATGTTGAATTCCATTTCAGCTCATCATCAACACCAAACAACAAGAACCAGCACTGTTCTGGAGTAGACCAACCTGCTCTTCGATTGCTGCATGCTGGGATAGGTCATGAATGACTTGATTCATGTTCTCCCTCCGACACTTGTCGTCGCCTTGGTTGTTGATAGTGAGAATTGGTTGGTGAGACTAACATTAGTCTAGCAATGGAGTAATAGGAGAGAATGTACTTGAAGCTGCCAACACTGACTGCAGCAGGCCTTGCACCTTGCGATGGTCGGCGGTCAGTAGCTCGACTGCGTCAGCCCTCCAGTACCGTGAAGCAACGTTGGTGACTCTCCTCCGCATGTTTGGGTATTAATGTTTGTCCTCTGTTGCGACTTATCACCCAGAAAAGGACTCATTTTAGCTCCGACTGCCCAAGCTGGTCGGATTCTCCCAAGGAACTCGGGTGCAGAAGAACGAAAGCGACGACAAAGAAAGAAAGCGAAAAACAAGAATGGCTGTTAACCAGGAGAGCAACGTGTGCTGTTTCCCTAACTGTGATGTTTATGGGAGAAATAAAGAAGAGAGGTCACTGTTTGGGGAAGGACCGGCCCAGATCGCGCACTCGGTCGAGGAAGGCGGCCACGGGACCAGCCATCATGTTCAAAGGAGGCGTGGTGGGCATGCCAGGGTGAGGACGAGTGGGAGACACAGTCTTCATGCTCTCCAGCAGGTTACCCATTTTGTCCAGGTCTTCTGGTGTCAGCCTGATATTCATTGAATGTGAGACCAGTAACTTCATCATCATCACGTCCAACACCACCAGGAGAATCTTCGTACTTGGAGCGGAGGGTAGGGAAGATATCAGCCTCCTCCTCTTTGATGTGGTGCTCCAGGTTGTCGCTCAGTTCCTTGGTCAAAGGGATAAACTGGGGATCGCTGGCGTCCATCTTGTCCAGCGTATCCAAAGTTTTCTGCAGGTGGAGTCATGTTGAGCACGAGTGTGGCTCCTGCACTTCTGTCCCCAGGAAGAGTTGTTACCTTGACTTTGAGGTGCTCGTTGATGGCATGGTCAGCCATCTGGTCTCCATTCTTGTGAATGTGTCTCAGTGTTGGGTACAGTATCTGTACGTCCGGAGCATCAGGCCAGTGAGCGTTCTCAGACCTCAGTCGGAGTCAATTCTGGGTTACACGCTGGGGTGAGAGAGGGTACCTGCTCCTCAACGGCCGAGTGCTGGGAGAGCTCGAAGACGACCTGGTTCATGTTCTCACGCTTGTTCTTGGCATCTCCTGCACACACAAACAGCACGCTGTCAGACAGGTGACCAAGGACCACCACTGGGCCCAGTGTAGGGTTCTTACCGCTGGTGATGATGGTGCGCAACAGGGACTGAACCTTGGCATGATCCTTTGTGAGGAGCTCCACGGCATCGACGCGCATGTACCTCAGTGCTACCTGTGTCGCTCTTCTCTTCATGTTGTGTAAGGGTTAGGATGGTGTTCTTGCTGTGTCTTTACTTGGGGATGATGCTGACTCAGCTGAGCTGGCCTTAGGGGGAAACTGCCGATCCCAGCAACAATGACGCTGGCGTGGTCGACCCGACAGATTCCCGACCACAAGTGGATCCATATGCAATCAGTGGAGAGTTCGAGTGCAAAAGGACATGTCCATCACAATTGGCCACCCTGTTCACAGTCATCTACCAATCACAGCTTCTTTCTTTTCAGTTTACATCGAAGTCCGCATGTTCTCATAGATCTGTACTGCATATTATTTTTTATTTAGTTTTTAACTATTTATATTAAATTTCCCTAATCAAAAATATTAGATATCTTGATCATAAAATGAAAATAATTTTTTTTTGGACCCGGCAAGAAGGGTACCTGGCGATTTGTAAGAAAAGCGGGAGAAATTCAGGCGGCAATCGGGCAGTGTTCAGTTCGCTTGAGTTCTCGTCTGTTGTGGTCGCTGTCGGAGGTAGCGTTCCCGCTCTCACGCGTCTCTGTCGCTTACTTCGAAAGGGGAGGAAAGGATAGCTATAAGTTCATTCATCACTGCACTCCATACCACCATACATACACCACACTCAACCAGCAAGACCAACTTCAACCAGAATGTACAACCGCAGAGTTCAGAACACGGATGCCCACGAGAGTACGTAGTGAGAGAGTGTGTGTGAAGGCGGTCCTCTTCGTTAACCTCTCCTTTCTTGCCCGATGAGTAGTCTGCCGCAGGGCCACGAATATCGTGAAGAGGAAGCAGCTGCTTCAACGCGACCTGCCTCTCGATCACTCTCGCATACGCGATGAGGTCTGTTACAAGTTCTCCGAGGAGGACCAGCGTGCGGTACCGCGTCACCGTCAACTATTGGGTCATCACACCCTCCACTCTTGCTGACTCCTGTATGTGTGTGTGCTGTTTAGTGCCACATGTTCATGAAGACCTATGGTCCCGACCTGGAGCGCATGCTGCGCAAGAAGAGGCTGGACGCCGATGAGATCTGTGATCGCCTTGACCTGAGCGACCTCGACAGCTACTCCGCGGGTGCCGGCGTGCTCGGTGCGGTCGGATCGAAGATGACCGACATGGCCAAGTCCGCCTACGACAAGGGTCGCGAGGCCGAGGAGTGGGTCGTGGAGAAGAGCGAGCAGGCGTGGGAGAGCCTCAAGGATATGGGCGGCCGCGCCAAGGAGGAAGCCCGAGAGGACATCGATGAGGTGAGCGATCGAGCCCGCCGCAGCGGTCGTCAGCTGCGCGACTCTGCCAAGCGTAGAAGCCAAGAGATGAAGGAGGGCGTCGAGGACGTGATGGACGAGAGCCGCGACAAGATGCGCGAGGCTCAGGACAAGGCCCGCATGACCCGCCGCCGCTCCGGTGAGTGGCTCCGCGAGGAGGGTGACCAGGTCAAGCGTGGCGTCCACGATATGGGCGAGACGGTCAGGGACAAGGCCGATGCTGCCGGTCGCAAGCTCCGCGAGAGCGGCGAGCACCTGCGTGATGCCGTCAAGGAGAAGGCCGATCGTGTGAGCCACACCCTGTGGGACACTAAGGAAGACGCGAAGCGCAAGGGCGAAGAGATCAGCGACAAGGCTCGCAGGAAGAGCCGCGATATGGGTGACAGCATGCGCGAGATGAAGGAGGACGCACGTGAGACATTCGATGAGGCTCGGCGAAGCGGCAAGGCCAAGGCCCGTGAGATGCGGTACGAGGGCGAGGACATCGCCAACCGGATGAAGAAGGCCGGCCAGCGCAACAAGGAGGAGTACGAGCGCAATGAAGGCATCGTCGACAAGTTCGGCGATAAGATCAACGAGCTCACCACTGATGTCGCCAGCTGGTGGCGCGGTGACCACCGCAACAAGGATAACTAAGGGGATGCAGCATCAGCATCGCACTAGTGACCGCCTGTGGCTCCTCTTAGTTCTCAGTGTTCCACTTTCCTTTGTCCTTGATATTCAAGTTTGAGATAAACAAAATTCTTCGAGCTAGCTGAAGCCAGTCCAAGGGGAAGGGAAGGCAGGCCCAGTTACCACGAGGCATCTCACCAGCCCTCGTACTCATCCTCATTGAGCGTACTGGCGCGTTGGTGGTCTTGCCTAGCGAGCATGTCCCGCAGGATGTTGGTCTGGTCCTCATTTTCATCTTCTGAAGATGATTCCGATGTGGATGATTCATCATTAGGCACTGTCAGCGGCTGCAGAAAGAAGAGAGGTTACAATTCCACACAGTTCCAGTGATGCCGTGTTGTAAGAAGGAGTACCGCAGCCATAGGCAGACAGGAAAGAAGAACGTCGAGCGTAAGTCCATCTCCGACAAGAGGCGAGAAATCAAGATACGCATGCGCCTGAATCTCATCCTTCACACGTTCGCACTGTGCCGGCGGGGAATACCATGAGTGAGAATTAACAATGATTTAAAGAAAGATAGGCTGGAGTGCCTGCGCTTCCGGGATAGTCCAATCATCAGCGTCAACTGCGTCCTCTTCACTTCCAACATCGTCTTCGATGAAATATCGATGCTCAGCTTTGAGCCCACAGAGGATCTGCATGAATAGAGTTAGCAGGGAAACGCAAAGGGTAGTCGCTCCACTGGGAAAACGTACAATGGGGACATCAAGGCAGAGCTTACGCACGAACGGAGCCCACTTAGTTTGAATATTTTCGAGTGACTCGATAGATGTTACGTCAAAGCAGCATAGAAAGATATCTACATTGGAATAACCCCACGGCCATTCCTCTTCATGATGCACCTTGTCTTCCATCTGGCCCGAGGTGTCACAGAACCGCAGAGCGAGTCTCCTACCACGCCACTGTCGACGTAATGAGGTTAAACCAATAGAAGTTGCCGATTTACTCGATCATAAGGGGCAAGCTTACTGTGCAGGTGCGCACATGACAGTCCTCAATGGTAGGAATGTGCTAGAGACGCTGGTGTGAGTATCAACAGGTAAACAAACTCGAGTCATTAGTGTTGTACCGCCATCATAAACTTGCCTGAGACGAAGTGAGCTGAAATGCACGAGATACCAAGTCAGCTACAACGAAGTGAACTAAAATCAGAGAAGCATGTGCGTACAGGCTAGGCACGTCTTGCCAACTTCTGAGTCTCCTACCTACAAGAGCAGATAAGTGCCGATAGAGCTCAAACACAAATAGCGAAAGTAGGAAATACCAAAGATATTGTTACGTCCGTTACTCCACCAACGGATGTGCTCATCCTTGCCATGCGCTCCAGTCGTCTCGTCCTCTCCCGCTGAGCCGTACGGTCTATCTTCAGCTCACTGCCGATGTACGTGCCGGAATGTGAGCGTTTTATAAATGATTGAACGCAAAGAGAAGCAAGGATGAGGTAAACGGTACCAGATATAAAGCTTCTTCCACTCATGATTGGCCACATTCTCTGGACGAGCATAATAGGTTTGAGGCCACCTAGATTCCAAGAGTGCTTTCTGATGTTGTTACCACCACGCCACATGCAGAAAACGTGAGCCCTGCTGATATGAGAGCCTTCAGCGCAGGAGGAAGCTATACCCATAGCCTGCCCTCTTGGCTTAACTTTCTCCATCTGGACACAATCAAGCACGGTATGTCAGGTCGTTCACCACACATCAGCAATCACAATTCGAGCAAGAAAGGTGACCCGGGCGTACCGCTGGCACACTTTTCCCGCACTGAGCAGGTCGCGAAGGCCTGCATGACGTAGTGTTAGTGACAAACGTAGCTGACAGGACTGCCCCTCCATACAAAAACAGCGCATAGACGTACCCAAACAGCCAAACACCGCTACCATCTGATTACCATGGAACACACTCGATTAGAGAGTCACTAATAAAATAAAATAAAATAATCTTAAAATAAAACTATTAACATTAAATCTAGAATAAGAATAAATGGCAGTGGGGCAAACAACTAATGAGGCGCACCATCTCGGCAGGCAGACCCATAACTGGGCTATTGCCTACTAATTCGCCTTTGGCTGCTTCCATCATGAATCGTCTTTACTCCATCATCTTCTCCTGCATCAGATAAAAGATGCTTCTTTTACGAAAAATTGGAATAGATTTTGTTTTCGGTAAAAATTACGCAACATTCTTCGGAAGTTGTCGCTCTAAAAAAGGCAAATTTTGAACCACCAATGGTTTTCATTCTTTGATTGCGAATCTTCGCCGGAGTCTCGAAATTCCTGACTGTCCTGCTCCTCTCGCCGTTTTGTTGCGGTGCTCTACTTAGTCAGCTCACAGTTCTGCCTCTTCCACACTTTTCATCATCCACCTTACCCTTCTTGACACACTCGCGGCAACAATATGAGCATCTCACACGCCAAGTCGATCTCGGGCCCGCTGCCAGTGTCTGGCGACCTCTACAGCTATTTGCTGCGGGTGGGCGTGCGGGAGGACCCACACCTCGCCAAGCTGCGCACCATCACGGAGGCCCACCCCAGGTCTCGAATGGCCTCCCCGCCCGAAGAGGCCGCGCTCATTCAGTTCCTCCTCCGCCTCATCGGGGCCAAGGTACCTTTTCCCGTGAACCATTGCGGGCAGCCGCTGACCTGACTTGTGAAACGGGTGCTGGGTGGGTCTCACTACAGCGCACGCTGGAGATAGGAGTGTTCACTGGGTACTCTGCGCTGGCGACCGCGCTGGCGCTGCCAGAGGACGGCAAGGTGGTGGCGCTGGATGTCAGTGAGGAGTTCACCAACGTTGGCAAGCCCATCTGGGAGGAAGCCGGCGTGTCGCACAAGATCGACCTCAGGATACGGCCCGCTCTGGAGACCCTCGACGAGCTGCTTGAGCAAGGTCAGCAGGGCACCTATGACTTTGCCTTTGTTGATGGTGTGTAAATACCTCTCCACCGTGTTGATGTGCGCACGACTGACAGAAGGATATGACTCCTGCAGCCGACAAGTCAAACTATCCTCACTACTACGAGCGCCTGTTGAAGCTGGTGCGGCCGAACGGCATCATCGCCATTGATAATGTGCTGTGGGGCGGAAAGGTGATCAAGTCTGATGCTAATGACGAGGACACCGTGGCACTTCGCGATATCAACGAGAAGATCCGTAAAGACTCGCGCGTGGAACACGTCATGCTCTCGGTGGCTGATGGCTTTACTCTCGTGCGCGTTCTTCCTCAGCAATCGTAAACAAGTCAGATGTCAAACTGAAGGCCGAAAGAGAAGAGGGTCAATACAGCATCAGGCATGAGTCTCTGATATCGTGACTGTGAGCTTTAGTAAGAGTACGGATCATGCTCACTTGTTCGCGCCAAGAAGCTTTCGCACTGTCTCCCCTACAAGCGCTGAGTCGGCCTTGCCCTGAACCTGCGGACCGAGCTTGGCCATGACGGCCTTCATGTCCTTGATGGTCGTAGCGCCAGTTTCCTTGATGGCTTGGGCAGCCAGCTGCTGTATCTCAGTTTCGCTGAGTTGGGCAGGAAGATATTTACGCAGGAGCTGAGCTTCATCGCGCTCCTTGGTTGCAGTGTCGGCCTGGCCGATCTTATCAAACTCCTTGGCGTTCTCTTCGGACTGCTTGACCATCTGCTGCACCACCTTCACGCAGTCGTTATAGGTGAGCTTGACGTCGACCTGGAGCTTTTCCTTGTTCATGATCTCGCTACGCAAGCGGCGGATGACGGAAAGCCGCGCCTTGTCCTTCGCCAATGTTGCCTCCTTCAAGTCTGCCATCAGCTTCGCCACGAACTCATCTGGTTGCGTTTGTTTTTTTGTTTTTTGTTTTTTGTTTTTTTTTTGTTTTGGAGTTAACATTAATAAATAAATCACAGATCGTGGTGAATAAATTAATAAAATGCCAACAAATGTGCAGAACACAGGAATATACTATAAATAAATAAATAAAATAATATATATAAAAAACAAAAATATAAAAATCGGAATAGAAAACGTTCCCATGTTAAAATAAAAAAACCAAAGGGAAGGCAAGACTTACCCGCAGTTGCTTCGGAGGAATAAGAGCGCCGTGTGAGGAGCGGACGCAAAGGGGATGCCACCGCTCCGGAACGGGAAGCAGCAGATGTGGTGTGCAAAACGAACGCCGTACGACCGCGAAGCAGCAACGTACTCGAAGTCGCATGGCTGCGCACCACCGCGCGAGAGAGGCCACTGCCCGAACCAGCCACAAACGACGCCCTTCTCATCTCTCACTTACAAATGTAAATCCAACCAAAGCCATCAAGGAAACACAATTTCCTTTATTTTCTTTCTGTGGAAAATTTGAACTATGCATCTGTGCGTTTTCGTTCAACCTGGGATTGATGTGATGGGGAGGGAACAGGGAGTCTTCCTCCTGAACGAGGTCGTTTCTTCGGGAGTTTACCTTGGTGGGTCACGCGTGGAGTAAATCTGATCAACAGTTCATGTGCACACACGAATGCTCTCATGACTACGCAGGTCCCCCATGAGCAGCGTGGAATCCCTGAGAAGTGAAAGAGGAAGAGTGATTATTTGACACGAAAGTACATCCGTGATGATAATAAATAATGCTGCAATGGTTGCATGAAATAAATAGGTGAGACGCCGCTGGGAGTGTGTGCAAGACACACTGCAAGCACGCCATCAGCGATGGATGGCGGAGGCTGGATTCGCGCTGCTGGCGCCCGCAATGAGCGCCGTAGTCGCGTGTGGGGTACCGCCGAGGTGAGGCAGTATCCGTTCGCCGTCGGCAATCGACGTGGCCACAATTGGCCGCCGATGATGAATTAAATAAATAAATAAATAATAAATAAATAATTATGTTGCGGTGATGACTTCCCGAGCGTGGACGGGATCATCGGTGAGGACGGATGGGTCGCGAGAACCCTCGTCGACTCACGCAGGGAGAGCGAGCGCTCAATCCCGAGGATGACGACAAGCGTCATCAGTTTAGGAGAGAATAGATATCCGACCGTCTTCCGGAGGCAGAGCCAGGCGGAGACGAATGAGACGAAGGAGTGGCAGTAGAGGTGGATGACATCGTCAGAGCGTCAACGGGGACGTCAGTGGGGGTCTCCCTCCTGCGCTTCTTCTTGGTTGAACCGGAGCTAGACGTCTTCTTGGCGAGCGAGGACACGATGTCCTTCTCCTCCACAGAGTCGGTCTTGCCGGCTTCGTTGTCCGTATCGTCGCTGCGAGACTTCCGCTTGCGCACGGAGGAGGGGAAGATGATGACTTGCTTGAACTTGTACTTCTGTCCAAGACTGTCCTTGCGGTAGCGCAGCCCACAAGCGTTGCACAGCCTGATACAGGGAGAAAAGAGAAGAAGACAACATGTTAGCACAAGTGCAACCAAGATGACACGACTGCCATCTGCCTGATGAGATGCAGATGGCCTCGGAGTTTAAAAAACGAGCGAATGGCAAAACATTGCTGCTGGCGGGTGGTGAACGTACGAGGGCTTCCCGTCGCTGCCGGAACGCCACTGTTTGGTCTTGGTGGTTCCGCACATGGAGCAGGCTCGTACTCCTGAGGCCTCACCCTTGCCCGCACTCGCTGCTACGGGCGCCGCAATCGCGATCTTCCCGTTGTGGTGGCTCCTGGCAGGCTTCTTGGACGAGCTGGAGACGCGGGCGGCGCCAGTCGCGTCGCTCCTTCGCGTGGCAGCTGCCGCGGTTGAGGGTGATGGCGTAGCAGTTAGAGACACTCCGCCGAAAGAAGGCAACTGCTTTTCGGGTAGCGGCAGGGCGCGGGTTGAAGGGGAAGGCAGTGGTGACATATGGCATGTGGAGGTCGTTGTGGCCAAGGAGAGTGAATGGTTCATGGTCGGTGTCGTGGGTGCAGACACGCTGTGGGCGTGAGGCGAGGAGGGGCAGAGTGGGGATTCCCGCCCGCGGGTCGAGATGAGACTGAGCTCCCCCGATGATGAAAAGAACGAAGACGATGAGGAAAAGAAAGAAGACGAAGATGAGAAGAAGCTTGATGACGAAGCGAAGTCTGATAGCGGGTAGAGGCCGCAAGTGGTGGGCGCGGACTGAATACGGTCCGAAACGTTGGAACTTACAAGAAGTTCATGGAAGGACGGCAAGGTGGGTTCCATTGTGTGTAGTGGTGTGTGTGGTGTACAAAGAAGGAAGCGAGTAGCTCCTCCTAGGCGGTAGATTCAGTGCTGGATAATAAGCAAAGACGATCGATGGTGAATGAGGAGAAAGAAACTAGTCAAACGGCGTCTATCCTTCCGAAGCCTTTTGGCTGCTTTCTGTGGGGTGCGCGGCTTCTACCGTGCAACGGCCCGGCTGGTCGCCCTGGGGGCAGACAAAAGGGAAAGGTTTGGTTAAGCGTGTCCGGCTTGTCCACTGAAAACCAGTCGAGAAGGAAGGAATGATCAAGTGTCACGATGGGTTTGGTGCAGCGAAGGGCAGGGCAGTCCGAAGCCATTCGGTCACAAGCACATAAAAGACGGGTCATGTACGCGTACCCACGTCGCTTCGCTGGACACGGAGCAGTGGTTGTGTGTGCGTTGAGTGATGGTAAAAAAGCGAACTGTTGGTTATGCCTGTGCACCTGTGGGGTGGTTTCGTTTCAGTGTGCGGCGGTTGGTACGCGGCAACTTCTGCCCAGACTTCCGGTCTCGGTGGTCATCAGTTTCAACGAACCGCGCGGCAGCTATTCGTTACCGCCATACATCATTGGCCAGTGTCAGTCCGATGTCATACAGAATGACGTTGCTTGTGGCGACTGATTACCCTCATCCACGCGCACACGATGAGCAACAACCAACAAGCTTATCCTTATAGGCTAACCCTAGCGCCAACCTGCGAGTTTGCCCAACGGTTGTCTGCGCAGTTCACGATGAGTCGTCAAGATCCGTGGACACCACCCGGAACGCTACACGGCAGTTGGGCCAAAAGCGCGGTTCAGATATGCGCAGGAGAGATGCCCTCCTAAGTGTGCGTGTGGGCGGGAGGCAGCCTAAGGCACCAGCCGGGCCGGATGCCCCAGGACAAGGATGGCGCGACCTTGCTCATCAGGCCTGCCCGGGAGGCTTTGCTCTCCATGGCGAAACTCCCGGTTGATGATAGGTACTTATCATCGATGGTCTTGGCCTGCTATGAGCCACCAACTTACCATGTACAACAGTGCGTGCCTTGCGGCAATTGCGGCAACGTGTTGGCTCTGGAAAACCAATGGAGAGACTTGATGCTTGCTACATTATCACGAAACAGCCGCGGTGCTAGATGGCGTATCGGCACTCTTGCACACTTCAACGTCAGATCTCGCACTGTGCAATGTGGGTGTGTAGTGTTGATTGCGCATCACGAATAAATTCTACAATCAAGATGCTTTAGCTTTCTTGAGCGCGTTCATTGCGTGAGCACCGGCGGATGAGCCGTGGGCGAGAGCATTGGACGCGGCAGCATCCAGAAGGCGTTCCGCACGCGTAGTGCTCCCCTTGGGCGCAGATGCCTTGGCGGTGCGTGGCTTGGGCGCAGTCCTGGCGGAGGCGGTGGCCTTTTTTGCGGCTTTTGTGCGCGTGGTCGATGTGACGGTGGTAGTGGTAACCGTCTTGGTGGTTACCGTCTTTGTCTTGGTCTGGCTGGGCTTTTTGTTCTTGAACGTTTTGGTCTGCTTGGCCTTGTTCTTGGGAGCGCCCCCGCTGGCGCTCTTCTTCGTGGCCCCGCCCTTTGCCTTCCCCATACAGCCAGATTTACAGCAAAGCTAACATTCTCGCAATTCCTTTTTTGTTATACAAGAATTCAAAAAATATGTCAAATCTCCGCCAATGAGCTGCTGAGCCAATAAAGAGAGATTGCGGAAGCAGTGGAAGCTGCATCAGCATGTTGTACAGAAGGGTAGCGTGGCGTGCGCCCACACGCGAGGAATGTGTGAAAGCATCCCTAGTAGAACGCCTGCATGCCACATTCGGAGCAGAACTTGGCGGGCGGTGGTGGCAAAGTTGTGCCGCACTGTGAGCAGAACCGTGGCGTATTGCCTCCTCCATGATCGCTAAATCCACTTCCGCCACCTCCATAAGACGGATGGTGCTGGGGGTGGTGAACCTGCTCCTGGTGTTGGAAGTGCCGCTGACTCTGGCGGAACTGTTCCTCCTGCGCCTTTTTCATTTTCTTCTCTTCTTTCTTGGAGTCCTGCTTGTCTCCCTTCTTCTCTAACCTGCATTAACATGATCGACATTCTTCGTTTCAATTATCATCATCGCATAAGATCCTGCGTGTACGGACCACTTGCCAAGCTTCTCGGTCTTCTCGCCCACCTTGTGGAGGATATTGCCATCTTTCTTATCCTTGTGCTCCTTATGATGCTTGTGCTCCTTGGGGTGCTTGTGCTCCTTCGGTGGTTTGTGTTCCTTGGGCGGCTTGGTGACCGTATATCCAGTACCATAAGCGGGTGCGTCAATTGATGTACTTGTCGTCGCGTGGCTGCTGTTATGCAGGCCGCTGCCGTAGCCTCCCGCGCCGTATCCCTGACCCGAGCGAGGGCTCGTGTAGCCTGCTCCACCACCCCCCGAGCTGAAGCCCGAAGACGAAGAGGCCTTCTTGGGCTTCGGGCTACTTGCGTGCTTGTAGTCGCCCGAACCCGTCGAACTGCGTTCATAACAAATAAGTCTTCGTAATCATAGAAATACTCAAATATTTATCAATTCTGTATTATAAATACAAACGGCAAATAAAATCTGCCGAAATGGAACTATATGTATTTATCACATATTTATTAAATAAATAATGGATTTTGAAAGGAGGGGCATAGATCGAAGAACGAACCTGACATTGTACATGGTATTATTACCGTAACCATAGCCGCTGGCACTATTGGCACCCACAGAGGCGCCCTGTCGCCTAAACCCGCTGTTCTCTTGGCTTGCCCTCATCGCCCTGGCGTGAAAAAGATGGATTTTCTACGAGACGGGTGTGCCCGAATGGTTTCGAAAAAACTAAATTGTTTAGGAAGAGGGAAATTCAACAAGAAATTGTACACATTATGTAGATTGCACTACAATACACAAATCAATCACCAGTAGGAGATGATGTGGGGACCCGAAATGGGCGTGGTGGTGAAGGCCGAGGTGGAGCCCACCACATAGAGACGATAGTCGTGGCTCCAGTAGGAGAATGGCACGACGAGGCTTAGCTGCACCTCTGTGTGAGAGAGAGAGAGAGGAATCACTGTGAGCCATCAGGCGGTGGGATGAATGTGAAGGAAATGTACGTACGGACTACGATCTGGGCACCAGGGCGGACTTTCACCTGAACCCAATCCATGAAAGAACTTCCGGGATTCTCTGATGTGATGACATGAGCTCGATCGACAGTGACTTGAAGGTCGAAGTCGTCCAGCTGAAACTGGGGCACCACGAGAATAGTCACGTATTGCTCGTCCCTTGATGTAAACGTGTACTCCTCCGTGTCTCCAAAGAACAAGAGCGAGGAGTGCGTCATCCATGAACAGTCGTTATCTGTCAACTGCTGAGCGTATTCTGGTTGGTAGGACTCCACAAGATCGTAGACTCTATTCAACACACTCGAATGAGCACTCACATTCGAGGAATGTCGTGGAAGGTACCGTACCTGTACTGAGTTACTCCGTTGACAATCGACCAAGGAACTGAGTACTGTGCGAGAAGTAGGGCCATTGTCAATTAAACTCCACGATCGCCCGGAGATAGGAGTTACATACATTTCGCACTATCGAGCCGTCCGAAGCGATGAAATTGCCGTTGCTATCCATCATATATCCTGTGGCTCCGAGAGGGCCAAGAGGGCCAAGTGGGCCTGATGGAGGAATAAACAATAGACTTTAGTTTTGAATGTACGTTTGGGATGCATGGACACTAATTGTACCCAGAGGACCAAAGGGACCCAAAGGCCCAAGAACAGTCCAAATACCCTGTTCAAGGAACACGAAGCTGCTCAGTGATGCATTGCTCACGGATCGTCGCAGATCAGCCGTGACGTACCTGCGCAGCCAGATGAGCAGCGAAGTCGTTTATCTTTGGCATGACAGTGCTGTACGAGTCTCCTAGAGGACCGTATGGGCCTGAAATACACGAGCATTAATTATCCCGCCTTCTGAGGTTTGCTTGTCAAATGTACGCACCTAGCGGGCCGTACATGGAGAGCGGCCCTCCGTGTTGATTATTGTCCTTGGCGAATCGACTCCACTGAAGTAGCCATAATGTTAGCACTATGCTCGCCTCTGGCTGAATTCTACAGACGTACATCGAGCCAGCTTGTGGGCAAGGACTGGTTATCTGGATTCGATGGGTTGCTCATGGCCACGGGTAGAGATATTACCACCTTCTTCTGTGTAATCTGTAGGAGGGCCAAGCGCGATCAGCGTATTGTAGAACTTGGTCTGTTGTAAAGTAGCAGGAGCTCCCAAACAACGTACCCAAACTGACCACAGAGACAAGCTGCGTGCATACTCGTCCGCGCCGAGAGGGCCGATCATCCCAAGTGGTCCGTATGCACTCTGCGTCACATTGCAATAGAAGCATCAGCCACCGGCAAAGCCTCATGAATGTGAAACATGCTTGCCACGAAGCCGAAAGCGTAACCTACCACAGGCCCGAACGGTCCCAAGCATGAATAGTCGTCTGCATCATCAATCAAAGGTGGTGTTAGTCCGAGCCGAGGATCTTCTTCGACGCATCAAGAGTGGCCATTGTCGTACTCAGATACCACTCGCACGACCCGGTGAGGCAGTTGGCAGGGTAAGGTGACACGTAGCGAAGTCCGGAGCCATCGGCCAGCTTGTCATGTACCGACTCTGATTATAAGAGGGCCGGATGATGATCGGGTGAGCACGACTTAACTGAGCAGCATTGAGGCATGATCAAGTCAAGGGGTGAGGATGGCCATACGGGCGGTGACGTAGGTGAAGCCATGAGAGTCGACCGGGCGGGGCGGAGGTGGCACAAGCCTCCTGCCCTGCGCCGCCGGTGGGCACGACAAGAGACCCAGGACGGTGGTGAAGAGCACCGCCGCGACAAACAGGGAGGGCCGCATGTTGTTCAAAAGGGAACTCCCTTGCCGGCCGCGCGAGAAGGCCTGCAGTTAAGCGGAAGAAGAACGGGGGTGTGTAGAGTAGAGGCTCAAGGAGAAAGCAGGTCAGATGAGGCGCCGTTTTATATGGTAGGGGGTGGGGGCTTTCTCTTTGGCTTCTTCCACCTCCGGCTGGGCTCCGAGCCCCAAGTTCGGTTGGCGGCCAACTTGCCGTCCAAAGGTGGGCTCTTCAAAACGGCGTAGCCGTGGTTCTTTCTTCTTCGTTCTTTCGCAGCGTTGGGACGTTGGGCTCCCGTTTCCTCGTCGCTCAATTTTGATTGGTCTAAATACCAGATCCCCTAAGGATGTCTCATGAGTTGAAAATGGTGAAGCTGCTTGGATTTTATCAGTGCTCACTGTCAGGACAAAGAGATAATCTGCGAGACAAGGTGTTGTGGGAGTTCTTTTGGTGGCAAAGAGAGGTTCTTCCTCCTTCTCTTCTTGCCGCCATTGTGTCAGGTTCTATTGTATTTCATCCACCCATACATATTTTGTCCATATGTGGATCAGACTTGGGAAATAAATAGGCTTTGTATTGTTCGCGTTGTTTTGCTTACAGGTAAGGTATCATACAGAGAAAAACAATGTGCGCGACGACACACGACAAGTACCAACAAACAAATCCCAGTTTCGTCTTTGCTCTTTTCCCGTTTTCGTTACTTGTTTGCCTGTGTGCATCTGATCGTTCTTCCTAAACGTATCCCAGTCCTGTCCGTGGAGCACAGGGCTTTACGCTCCCATATCCGGATTGAAGAGGGACGTGATATCGGCGTCCACATTTTGAAGTAGAAGGGGTGGCAAATCATTAAGGTCCTCGTCCAGGAACAGCGAAAACGAAGTTCGCCCCAAATCCATCGACTGGTACAAAATGTTCCTCTAAGATGCAGGTCAGGGACAAGTAGGCGAAGAAGGAGAGTACCTGATCATGCAAAAATTGAGAGCTATCTGGTCCCGGAGGCTGTGGAACACTCATCAAATCATCGTTTGGTGGTACGTGAGAAACGTGTGGCATCTGTCAAGAAGAGAAGGGTAAGTACAACGTGACGATGACCGTTTGGATATGGGAACGCACATGCTCGGTAAGGTGTGTCTGTACAGAATGAGCCCTAACATCAGCACCGTCTTGGTAGGGACCGCCAATATAATTAAGTGTCTGTTGTCAAAGTCATCAGTCGAAAGCCCATGGTTGATTTTGAGATAATGGCCAACGAACCATGTTTTGAAGCGCCTCTAACTCAAGAGGGGCAAGGCTCTGCTCGGGGTCGGTGCATGGCTCTTCACCAGGGAAGACGGCCTGAGGAAGGGCGGGCCAGGACGCTTGGTGTGGCGGAGCACCATGCGCGGGGTGGTGAGGATGAGTGGGTAGTTCCGGCTTCTATGTAAGACCAAGGTTATTAGATAAAAAACACATAATAGCCAAAGTCTAGGCGGCAGCAGTACCACCGTCGGCATAGAGTAAGCAGGAATAGGTCCCGCGGCTGAGGCCAAAGAGGACGAGTTTGGTGAACGAGGGGAAAGGGAAGGAGAAGGCATTTCCGGCATTGTATGAATGCGACGCATGTTAGACGAATTAAGGACGGGGCTTGTCTGCTGTTAAATGTGGAGTAAAATCCGTCAGCAAAGCATAATCGAGGCTTGGGGAAATGTAATGGGTACAGTTGCTGGGTGAGCCATCGGTCGCGGGGGAGGAGAATAAAGCGCCACCATCTTGTACTGCATCACCTTGCCTTCCATATAGTAAGATGCGTAGGCATTGAGGAAGGTGAAGAGAGCGTGGAAAAACTCTGCACGCATATCATGGACGATGGTTAGGTCAAAGTGCTCGTCGATCAAGGCAAAGCGCACGAATTAGTACCTAGAGATGGGGCATCCCGACAGGTAAGGTCACACATAATAAGAGATGTGTACTGCGCCCAGCAGAAGAGGAATGTTTGAGCTCGATAGATGGATTCGGAAAGCTTATCGGGCGTGGGAGGAGCGCCCTGCTCCACCAGCTCATCGGCAACAAGGCGCATCCACCCCACAAATTGGTCTAAGGTGCAGTGATCTTCGAGCATGCCGCGAAGGTCCTCAGTGACTAGAACATCGCAGTTAGTTAACCTCAACTTCGGCCAATGACGAGAGACGTACTCGTAGCAGTGATATAATGAGGCACAGAATTAGATGAGTTTGTGGAGAACAGCATGAACGTTTTATCCTGGATAATATCGAACTCTATGCCTACCCAATCTACGAGCATTATGCTCCACTCAAGATTCTCTCGTGCCTGCATTATGAGAAATTGCACGTAAGAATCGTGCTCGCCCCTAGATCTCGCTCAGAAGCTATTTTACCTGTTGTGCCAAGAGATTGATACGGCTTCTCTTTCGCAAATTCAGCGCAAATCGCTTGACTTCATGCAGTTTCCGGGTAGTGAACTGAGAGGGAAAAGTGTGGATGGCCTTTTCCATCCAGCTGCGGATTTGTTGCGAAATATTGATAAGAGATTCTGTCAGCGACCTGTGCTGCGGTTCGAAGAGAGTAGGGAAAAAATAATCGAGAATCAACTGTCAAACACACATACAGCGATGTTAGTAGGCTACTGGAATATACAAGCTGGGATTGGATTACGCTGTAGATGAGCCGATCTTTGCTAGTGATGTGAGTGATCACGTCGTCACGTGAGAACACCTCTTGAAAGTCCCCAAAGTTCTGGGACCAAAAAGACAACAGGGTAGGCTCCACCTGCACATCGCCGTGAGGAAAGTTTCCGCACAATAGTTGGGACTCGGTAATACCTCATTAAAGGTTCCATTACAGATGACGTTCAGGATCTGCTGTGCGTGCTGTTTGTACAAAGACATAAAATGTCGTAGCTGCTGGGCTACTACCTCGCTCACTTCGCCCGTGAAAGGGATCTATGATGAAATAGGTTTAGGCTGTGTTTCCTCCCATAAAGGTAACTGGAAAGGCTACCTCTTCCAGATCGAATGAAGGGAGAGTAGGGATAGGGCGACGTGAGTACGGGTCCGATCCGTCATCCAGATAATCCGAAGTAAAATCACCCCTGTTGAGAGATTGACTAAGAGACAAGGACCACATACGCTTGTTTGCTGATTGCGTACCCGTCCTCCATCAATTTATTGGCTCGTCGCTGACGCTTGGGCGGAGAAGCCGTCACGTCGGGTCCTCGAACCCGGCGGTTTTGTGCCTTCTTACCAGTGATGATAGCATCAGCAGGCACTTGCAGCTTCGATGTCGAGCAGATGCTGATTCCGTGATAGTGGTGCTTCGTCTTGCCTCGCGGTCCCAGCCTTCGTGTCTTTAAGCGCGGGAACACTGATCGTATGATCTTACCTGTGATTCACACATCACCCCGATTGCGTCAAACGCCTGTGCCGCGAACAAGCCGGCCCGCTTCCCCTGCGCCACGGAGAAGAAGCAAGCACGCCACAAAGGCACATTCAAGTACCAAAGTTTGCCATGTTGGTGTACTGTATGTTGTTCTCATCGCAGAAGTCCTTGTAGTGCTGATAGACCAGATGCTTTGGGATGCACGAGTTGCCGCTCGCTTCGTAATTGTCCTTAATCCTGTTGAATGGCCATTCACAGAATTAGACGAATAAATTTAAATGAATCAAAACGTAATCTGAAAAATCAAAACTTAATCAATTGGCTTTGATATGTTTTCTAATTATTTTTAACTAATTTCATTTTAATTTAATTTATTACTGCGTAGAACGTACCATTGCACAACGAGGGGAAGGGCATCCTTCTTCGATATCTTTTGGGAGTTGTCTTCGCACTCTTTGTCCCACGGACCTCCTTCTTCCCCGTCATCTCCTTCCTCCTGCAATTGGAAAAAATAAATGAGTCGGTCATGTAGAGGGGCAAAATGTAGCCGTTAGAGAAAAAATTAATTAATGTGTGACAGAGCCGATCTCCGCCATTCAATCGATGTCATGAATGGTACGCAACGTTCGGGAGGCGGAGGAACACGTACGTTAAGGCTGAGATGGGAGAGCGGAGAGAGGGCCTCCTCGTCGCTATCCAGCTCCTCCTTCAATTCCATCGAGTCCATCATGATTGATCCGGGTTCAGCTCAGGAAAGAGAGAATTAACGGCCAAAAGAGATGATTTTCTTTTTTTCCAATTATTCTCTCGAGCTTAAGAAGGCGCCACACTTGTTAGGGGGCTGGAGGAGAGGCCACCACCAACACCTCTGGGCGTTCAGTTCGCACCCCCTCCTGGTGTATGTGTCAGTGGGGTCTTTTTGAAGAATGGCTTGGTCTTGCCTAATCAAAACCAACTCCAGCTCCAGACCTCCCTGTAAGGTTGTGTTTAATTTTAGGTCACGATTACGGAAAAACGAAATAGTTTGGTTTTTCTTTAATTAGAAGCGGTCATCTCTTGTTTTGGAAGTGATGTTTCTCGCTTTATGAGATCTCCACCTCCATGGAGTGAGACTTTGAGCTGCGTGACCATGGTCAACTATCCCTGCATACCACGTGGCTGGGAAGGAAGTTGACATTTGCATGATAAAAAAAAATATAAAAGAGATCTGCCTGGAGGTTGAGTGCTGGACACTAAAGTCAGACACAGCCACTGCTCTCGATGTTGTGCCCTCTGTTGGTATGTGCGATGATTTGAACCTCTCTACTCCTCGGCATCTTCATCTACGTCATAGTCAGCATCTTCATCGTCATCTTGATCAGCATCATGGTCTTCATCCTCTTCATCTTCCGAAGGCAGCTCCTCTCCCGCAACGATGGCCGAGATGAAGCCTGAGTAGGGATCATTATCCTCGTCATCGTCCTCTGCTTCTTCCTCTTCCTCTTCCTCGGCACCCGGGCTCTCAAGGCTAGCAAGGAATTCAGCCAGAGGAATTCCCTCATCATCCGTACCGATCGGGCCATCGCGTCCATCCGTATGCTTGATAAATACCACTGTGTGTCAGCACCATGTAGCTGTTAATCAAATATGTCTCACTACATAAGTGGTTTAAGAGTACGGCACCTGGCTGCGAAGGATCAGCCGTGTCAGTGGGCAGAGCAAGATAGATATACGAGTCGGTGCTGCGTTGCTTGGCCGAGCCGATCTCCACACACGGTCGTCCACCTCCACGAGATGAGGCCGCCCACCAGGTGCGCAGCTCTACATCCTTCAGGTCCCACGGCTCACTTTCGAACAGCTCAGTGGGGAACGTGAACGAGTTGAGTTCGAGGAAGGCCCTCGGCAGCTTGCCGTCACTAGTCGCCGCTACGGTAGAGGACGACGAAGACGAGGATGAAGACGACAGGGACTCTCCCTCTGTGCTCGATGATGAGGAGGCGTCTGCTGACGCTTTGGCGGCCGGGAGTGGATCGGTACTCACGCCCAGGCGCTGCAGCTCACGGATTACTGACTCATGTAGCGCGTAGGACGAGTGGATGTCTTCCTTCTGCCTCTTGGTTCCCTCTTCGTGCTGTAGTCAAAGAATACACAGTGTCAGATTGATGTACTGTGCTCCTCAGATGAGAATGATATAAGTTTAATCTCACGGCACAATCGAATTCTTCATTCCTGCATCCCAATTCTGAAATTAAAAAAATTGGATTAAATGTACCTCTGATTTGCTTTCTACTTCCTCGCCGCCATCTTTCTCCTCCACATCACTCGCCTTCCTCTTCATTCTTGATTGATCGTTACTACACTAGAAAGGAAAAGAGAAAAACAGATAAAGGAAAAGAAAATTAAAGAAAAGAAAAACGAAAGAAAAGAAGATCAGGAAAGACGGTGCATTCGTCAAGCATCATCTCGATGGTCATCTCCTATCGACGGTTGCCATAGTGCCGCGTTATCACGAAGCAACTGCATGATGTTGGTAGCGTGTTTGTAGTCTTCTTCGGAGAGGTCATCGACGTGATCGAGAGCCTCTTGGAAGGCCTTCTTGGCGATGCGTAACGCTTGACGAGGGGAGTTCAAGATTTCATCACAGAATACAGAGTAGTTGAGTGCCAAGCTGAGCCTCAAGGGATCAGTAGAGGGCAAGTTTGCTGTGATCCAAAAACCGGATGAGATGATTCTGGGCTCAAAACGTCACTTCATGGTACCCTTGGCTGATCTACTGGCTGTCTTGTACCAATGCAGCGCGGCTTCAGATGCCATGCGCTTTGCATCACCAGTCGAGTACTCGGCCTGGTAGCGAATGTAGTTTGCCTTCCTGCTCATGGTCGAAATCAGTCAATGTACGATGGAGGTGGATAGGCGAATAGGATGAAAGGAGATGTTCATCAATGACGTACATCTTGACGAAGTATATCTCGGTTACTGCGTCCTTGCCTGCAGCGGGGAGGATGTGCTTATCTATGACCTCTACAAGCTCACTTGTAAAACAATCCATCTCGCTCTCGATCCTGTGGAGCATGTCGTTGGCCATCCTGATGTGCCATTCCACTCTCTCAGCTCGATTCTCCTCCTTTTCGCGAATTCTCGCGATGACCCTCCAAGCTAGTCGCAAAGTGGCATAGCTCATACTGTGGGCCACGGTGAAGAGGTTGCGCTCCTCCTCAGAGAAAACGCTGGACGCCGGCCCTAGCATGGCCGCTGCCCTACGCATGGCCACCATCACTTCGGGCCACTCGCCGGCCTTTTCTGCCACCTTAGCCAACCACACCAAGTTCTCGCGTTCAGAGGTCCTGCCTACACCTTCCTCCTCCATACTGTGGAAATAATAGTTATCCAATTAAATAAAAGAGAAATATAATTCTTCTTCAATTTGGTTTTAAGTTCATTTATTATATAACTGAACCATAGTGTGTCTCTGGTGGACGAAAAATGGGCAAGAGAAGATGAAGAAGATGATGCATTCGTCAAGCATCATCTCGATGGTCATTTCTAATCGACGGCGGTCGCCATAGTGCCATGTTATCACGAAGTAATTGCATGATGTTGGTAGCGTATTTGTAGTCTTCTTCCGAGAGGTCATCGACTTGACCGAGAGCCTCTTCGACGGCCTTCTTGGCAATGCGGTACGATTGATGGGGCAAGTTCAAGATTTCATCACAGAACACCGAGTAGTTGAGTGCCAAGCCGAGCCTCATTGGATCAGGAGAGGGCAAGCCTGACGCGATCAAAACAACACTGGATGAGATGGGTGTGGACGCAAACATAACATGATCATGTAGTAGTACTACCCTTGGCTGATCTCCTAGCCATTTTGTACCAATGCAATGCCGCTTCAGATGCCGTGCGCTTTGCATCACCAGACGAATACTCGGCCTGGTAGCGAAAGAAGTCCGCCTTCCTTCTCAGGAGTCAAGGATCACGTCAGCAATGGCGCACGATGGAGTCGTGTAGCGAAAAGTGTACATCTTGGTGAAGAAGATCTCAGTTTCTGTGTCCTTGTTGGCCGCTGGGAGAATGTGCTTGTCAATGATCTCGATGAGGTCGCCAATATGCTTGTCCATCTCGCTGCAGATACGATGAAGCAGTTCGTTGGCCAACCTGATGTGCCATTCCACTCTCTCTGCTCGTATCTCTTCCTTTTGGTGAAGGCAATGAATGACCCTCCAAGCAACCCGCAGATCGGCCAAGTTCCTGGTCTCGGCCACGGTGAAGAGGTTGCGCTCCTCCTCAGAGAAAACGCTGGACGTCGGCCGTAGCGTGGTAGCCACCTTCCGCATGGCCACCATCATGTCCGAGTACCGCTCTGCCTGCTCGGCTAGCTTGGCCCACCACACCAATGTCTCGCGCTCAGACACTTCCTCCATGTCCATAATAAAAATAAAAGATGAAAATGCGTGGAATAATAAAGTCTTTCATTTTTACTGGCTTCGGAGATGAGGATTCTTCACCCAAACAACCCAACTCTGTACGCGTACGAGGCACGTGTGGCACTGGCGTGATGAGCACGCCAGTTGTCCTTTCATTCTATCGTATCACTAGTACGTTCTAGAAGGAAGATGGAAGGGGAAATCGTCTAGCATCATCTTGATGGTCATCAAATCGAATTGCGAAATGCAATTAAGACCAAAGCCCAGTGAGGGCCTCTTCGAGAACTCGCTTTCGCACAAGTTCAGCCTTGTAACCTCCTGCAGCTGATCTTGCCTCCTGCTCAGGCGTAAGATAGGGCAGCACTTGATCGCGCACGATCATGCCTGCACCAGGCGCCGCTTGGCCGGGTCGTCCTGTTGTGCATGTGCAATCAGCAATACGCAGAAGAACACAAAAAGCACATGCACCGTACCTCCCGCAGGCGTGAGAACTGGTCGGGGAAGGCCTGCACCTGCGGCCTGTGCGACTGGTCGGTAGGTATATGCTGCCGCTGGTGGAGGCATGTTACCTATGAAGCGCAATCAGGTGTGAGTCTTGGCAAAAAGTGATCACATCAAACCAAAGTACCCGAGGGGGGACCAGTAGCTGCCGTGGTTGTAGATGATTCGGCCACCTGAAGAGAAGGTTCCTGAGGTTTGAACAGGGTTTGCGCATTCTGAATGAATATAGTGCTGCTGATGGCTCCTCGTGCCTGACAAATTAGTGTTAGATTCCATTGTCCTGCACATTTGTGGCTCACCTACCAAGCTTTCAAGCATAGTCGCTCGTTGTGCGCGCTCCACTTTTTGTGTAGTCTCTTCTATATAGAGCGCTCTCCTTCCGCTCTTCTCTCTCTCGTCGACATCCAGCCGCTGGGTTTTTCTGCGCTTGTGCCGAGCGTACTGCTGTTGTACTTCAGCAAGCTTCACCTTGTTGGGAATATTGTAGACTGTTTGTGTGATACAAGGGTAAAACAGTCAGTCATCTGGTGAGGTTCATCATAAACATCAGGTTCTTCTCAGGTGGGCTTACCAATTGTTTCCATTTCCTCCAGATAGCGATTGTAGTCCTTCAGATGAGCGAACATGTCTCCGGTTTTCATGAGGCTGATATTTGCAGGCAATCAGTGCGATAACACGTGGGACACATGTGATGAAGATTGTTCGTACTCAGCCAGCACAACTCTGCGGATGGCACCCTCCATTTCGAGCAACTTGGCAATCTGTTCGTGCTGAAAGAAGCTCGTGCGAGAGAGGCCAAACTTGCACACAGGACACGCCATCGCCGCCACCTTCGAGAGTCCGTGTACAAGGCACGTGTTGCACCTGCATCATCAAGTTTAGACTTTTATTAATAACGCGTTCCACGTCACCTTTAATCTTTATTTCCACTTTATTAAATTTAATTATTGAGATCCTCCCAAGAAAAATAAGTTTAAAATTAAATCAATATTAAATTAAGGAATAAAATAGCATACATGAGGTGACCGCATATGGATAACCAGAAAGGTGTGTCCGATCCTGCACTCTGCAAAGACCATAATGAATGAGGAGATCAAGATTTCCTGCACGTGGTACGATACCTGCTGGAGGCACACGGGACATTTGTCCAAGAGGATTGCGGCTTGCATCGCGATCCTCCCGAAAAATAAAAAAGAATAAAATTGTGTTTGGGATAAATGAAATATATTACGGAAATTTAAAAAAAGGTTGGAAGCGGGATTTTTCAGGGAACCCTCAAAGCAAAGAAGAGGACTGTGAGGATACTCAACAAGGTTGCGGCTTCGAGGCTGTGCCAGGGATGGAGGATACGCTGGAGGCCAAGTCCTCCTCGCCCACAGAGGGGAGTCCTACAAGCCCTCGCTTATGTGGTGCGAGTGTTCGTCGCAAGGCGTCCCGGCTTCGCACGACCACTGGGAGCCAGATTCGTAGTCGAGTTAACTCGAATCAGAAGACTCCTGCATACAACCCTCGACCGGGAGACGTCAGAGTGTTCGAGGTGATGAAGAGATGTACCGTTTCCTCGCTTTATATGATGTTGTCAGCTGGTGGTGCTGATCTTGTACACGCATATATACACAGTGGACCATCGTGGGCAAGTGGTGGAGTCGAAGCGATACGATGGTCCTCTGCTGCACCGTGAATGGGCAAGGCTGGGCCAGGGACGCGTCGCTGAACCTGCTCCCATGTATCTGGATGGACAAGGTCGCGTTTACGACGCATTCTACCAGCGGTGTCCCGAGGCCTTGGAACAGGAGGTGATGGCTCTGCTGAGCAAGGTGCCGTTCCCTTCTCCGGCAGAGACCGAGTCACTCTACCCGAGCTTCTTCGACTACGAGGAAGCTGTACTTGAATGGAAGAAGCAGGTCGAGACTGCTATCTCCACGCTCCACATGCCCCGGCTGCTGGGCCGTGCCTATCCTCGCCCTCGAGTCATGGTTCTTGTACGTGTATCACGTCATGCCCTACCTGCATCAGGACATGTTCATCAATGGGCACATCATGAAGTCTAACATGGGTACATACATGGTACAGGATGAAGTGTTCGATCAAGAAGCTGAGGAAGAGCTGAGCGAGGCAGACTACTCGGAGGACCGCTCCTGGCCAGCATACAGGAAGGCCACCGAGGAGAAGGTCAACCTGTTGCGCAGCCAAGGGAACAACCCCGATGTACGCACCTGCCTACAAAATATTTGAAATATTAATTTGAGAAAATCTATTTTTACAATTTATGTTGTCAATTTTTTTATTTATTTCTGCGGCAGGATGAGGAGTGGCGGTTTGAAGACGGCAACTACGTGCGGCAGCGCGATACATGGGACTTACAGCTCATACCTGATGAACCAGACCCTGCGCTGTACGCCTCTTTTGCAGGTGCGCTCTACGGTCTTTCACATGTTCCCCTTGTTCCCCGCTCTGGGTCCCTGTCTTTGTTGTTTTTACCCTGTCGCTTTCGTGTGTTGATGTTGGTCGCTTTCGTTCTTTGACTTGGCAGAGTTTGAAGATGCCTACAAGTGCTGGGCACACCTGGTGACGGAGCAGCTGTGCGTTGTACCGCCGCACCCGAGCCAGATGTCCGAACTCCTGCTTCTGGCAAGTGCAGTCAAGGTACCGCGCAGCCGTGTGTTCCGAGTGATGTCCTGGCTGAGTTTGGTCTGATCGCGTACGCGTGTTACAGACGGCAGAAATACGTAAGGTGCGGCAGTGGAGCTACTCAGTGGCTGCCAGCGGGGAAGAGGACACAGAGCGGCAGACAATACAGGTGAACGTAGTCAAAGTGGAGAACGCGATAGAGGTGCCTCTGCTATAGCTGATTCTGAGCCGTGCTTGCTTGTTGTTAACTCACGCGGCGCTCGTATCCACTAATTAGGATCCACTCTACAGCACATTCATCTATGATCCTCGGCCGCCAGTCGAAACCACAGAAGCTGTCGAGAAGAAGACGGAACGGGCAACCAATATGTGGATCCAGCTGCCTTCTTCCACACAGACCGACATCTCGCAGCGTATTGAAAGCATATTGAACAAACGGTACGTCAGGTTCATGCATTCCGCAATCGAGGAAACAATCTCACACCACATAAATGAAGGCTATCAAACGTGCGCAGCTACAAGGTGTACAACGCGCCAATGTTGCCCATCGTACACGGCACTCTAGCGCCTCAAAGAGACAACTTTGACGACTATCCTCTTACTCCTCGAAATTCGAGCTCCTCTAATAAGGCTGCTGAGACTGGTATGTGCTATCAATTGTGTTTTTTAAAGTCACAAGCGCTTTCGGTATCACTGAACTGCAACAATGTTCAGTGCGTGAGTTCAAGGCGGTGAGGCGCACGGACCTCACTCCGAATGAGTTATTGGAGTGCATGGATTGCCCAGCAGAGGTTGACGGTATGGAAGTTAGCTTCACTCTTCCTGTTGATGACATCGGTGCGGCTCCATTATTGTTTCAAAGGATTCGCAATCATTTTGCTATCCGTGCAAAAGCTAAAATCGTGCGCACTTCCAGGTCCTCTCAACTTCAATCGATTACGAACCGACTATTTCTATAAGGAGCAGTGGCTCAAACAGTTGCGTACATTCCAAACTGTGGGCAGGATGGACCATTTGCATTCCTGGTATTGGCCTACCTTGCCCGAGGAGGTAAGTTCCATTCTCAGTAAGAAGAATTGTCATCAAACTCATTCTGAGAAAACGACTAAGGTTCACGCGCATCACCGTGAAGAGATTCACGCAATTGTAGAACGGCGAGCCGAGTATTCGCCAGCTGATTTTATACGAGCTATCCTAACAACACCATGCTACCTTGATCGCTTTCAAGAAGTCATCACGACTCACACTTGCCCTGATACGGAGGTAACTCAGTTCTTCCACAGCGAGCGTTTGTTCAACGCTAGTTTGGCGCATGATGTTTAGTAACGGTGCATTCTTTGGATGATCAAGAATCTCGAACAGCTTTCACAAGGAGAAGGCAGGGTAACCTTCCTGCAATTGATCGTGCGGTGCATTGATCCTAATTCGTTCGTAAACGATGTCTTGCCGGTCTTTCAATATTGTGCATCCGAGTTGACCCAAGCCAAGGTCCGTATGCTCTTTGCCATTTGTTTCGCCTTGTGGCTTATCTACTTGTTTTTCCCCCCAGCTGGCGTTCCTTGTTGCACAGATCATGCAGTCCAACAAAGCCAAGCCCATTCTTGATGTCTTGTTCACTACAATAGGTACTCTGGGTCACTCGATAGCTTTGTGTTCAGAAGGGTCATGACTGATGACCTTTCAGATTATGTTGGCTTGTACTACCTCGCGCATGCCATCACGTTCTTCAACGATGTGCCCGAAACGTTGTGGCCTTATCGAGCTACCACCATGAGGTCCATTCTTGGAGTACCGCCTCCTCTCGCATTCTCGATAACGCCAATTCCTTAGAAGCAATAGTTCCAGATAAGAGATAGCCAGCGGAGGCTCAGGCTGCAGCCCTTCTTCGACGCATTCTTTGTCAACTATTACCTAAAGGCCTTGCTGGGGACGGTTTCCAAGCAAAAGTTCCTTTATCTGGCCATCTTTGACACTCTCACGCATGCCATCAAGGTACCCACTCATTCTATCAGTTCAGCTTATTTGTCTGTACACTTATGTGAATGCGTCGAATGACCGCACAGAGAGCTACAGACATTGTCGAGCAGCTTATCGCAGCCAACAATTGTGAGTTATTGCGCGTGGATATCATCAAAGGTACATGAAGTTGTGATCGCCTGGAGTGCATTCCCTCTCACTCAGTGATATCGAATTCTCTTGCAGGAATTCAATCTCAGTCATCTCGCCTGAGTGCTGTGTGGCTATTTGTGTGGGTACAGCTGATACGGCATGACTCTGCTGAAGTTCGGGTATCAGTTCACTTTCTTCATTGAGATGGAGGCCATGATCTTTATTCCTGCCTACCAACAGAGAGTGATGGCATCGGAGGAAGCTCAATTGATCCCTTCCATCCGGCAACTGGCACGATCGAAGATAACACACGTCCAGGTAGTCCACCTGCTTACAAGGCTCTAAGTAGAGAGACACCTATTAACTAGACCACTCTCAGTACGCAGTTCGGCGAGCGTTTGATATACTGCAAGGCCCTGACTGGAAGGACACTCTGTACGCCTACTATGCGCGCAACGAAGATGCGTTGTTTGAGGTAAAGCCGAGCTCGCAGGAAAATGACCATTCGGGCCCTGGATGACCTACTTACTTGCCACACAGGATCTTACACAGCCCTCAGAGTCGACCAAGACTCTTATAGAGCGACGACCGTGGCTGCACAAGGTCTGCAAACTCTCCTTAGTGATCAATCTTATGCTCACACTGGGTCCAGAGTGAATTCTCTCCCTCCTTGATCAGCGCGCTTACAGGAGACCTGTGCAAGCGAGTCATGCAGAGCGTGCGTTCAAGCAATGAGCCGCCTCAAAAGGTATCCAAGCTGCACTCCACCTTTCAGTGAGCCAAATTTACTCACCTCTTCTGAGCAGTTGTTGGTGACCTACGCCTTCGTGCTGAAGGGATCGCTCTACAAGCGATTACAATCGTACGCTTCGAATGACGCCGAAACCCAGGTTCGTTCAACAGCAAGCCACATGTGGCCAAATAGTCATGCAATCTAAATGGCTGTGCCAGACGGCTGAAATGGTAACGGGTTTGCTGGCCGAGCTAAGTGAGACATTCCTCCATCTCGGTCTCATTTCAGGCTCCACGAGAAGTCGACCTGAGCGGGTATGCAATTCGAGTTTGCTATACATTGCCATCTCGAGCTCAGTCGTTCCTTTTCATCAGGCACCCAACACAGAGGAGATTGTAGGGCATGGTCTGGTGTTGACTCCACCAGGTATTCGGAACCTCACCTGTTTCTTTCTATGAGGACTAACACCACCTTTGGCAATCATAGAGTTGACTTCGATCATCGCTTTCACGACTGCTCGACAATCCTCAACATCCGCTCCATTGAAGCGCTCTAAAGCCAGTAAGTTATTGACCTGGCGCTCCCCAATCTGAATATATTTAATCATTCCCCTATCTGCCAGATGTGTTACGGTCACTACAGCATCTCCTCAAGCCTCCTACAATGTATGCACTCATAAAGAGGGAAAAGGCTTTTTGGTCCAAGTAAGTATCAGATACTCGACAATGCGTGACATTGCGGAGCTTATTCAATGTTGACTTAACAGGCTGGTGACATGCTGTCGCGACGGTTCAGACATGGGGATAAACAAGGGCGCTTGGAAGCTGCTTTACATTACGATCAAATACCATCCTGGCACGGTTGAGCAGCTCATAGCTACCAAGGTAAGTGACTCATCAGGTGACTGATGTAAAGCAAAACAAGACACTCACTCGTAACTGTTGTGGCCTACAGTATCTGGAACAATTTGTTGACTGTATCTCCACCGGTTCGGAGAATGCTGTGCTCGTGAATGGCCTGCACTACCTAGCAAAGGCAAACACTCATGCAATCCTGGCTGTACAGTTATAGGGAACTTCATCTCACTGCTTCAATCTGCAGGTGTTCATGCTGGAGAACAGCGAAAATCAGCGAAGGGCGCAGGGCCTCAAACCGATACGAGAGGATCCTCGCCTTCTGGAGAGGGAGCTGAAGACACTCACTACATTCTACCTGGAGCGACACGCTTTCATCAAAGCGCACATGATCTACAAGCAGTTCGGTGATGAGCACCCAGGAGCCAGGTTTCATCAACTGGCATTCTTCTACCACGCCATCGCCACCTGTCCCGTCTGTGCGCCCATCCTCAAGTTTGCGGCCAAGGTACATGAATCACACAGTTGTATGCCACTGCCCCAAGGTATCGTTTGCTCACCTCTTTTTGTTGCTGCCCTTGATGACTGCAGAACGAGGCCTACATCGAGGGCGTGCAGCGACTCAGCTCGTACTTCGAACAAAAGGCAGACGCGACATTTGCGAAATCAATGTAATTTTCCGAAATCATTATGAAACCCCGAAATTCTTCAGTGAAAAGTTTAAAAACTTGATCTTTTCTTCACACTTCGGCAAAACACAAATCAAGAGCAGAGATGGGCGACTATGTGGACGATGTGATGTTGGTCACTTTGGTGAGCATGGGGTTCGATGAAGACAGTGCCCGCCAGGCTCTCCTGCTTTGTGGCAACTCGTCAGTTGACACCGCTCTTGGTATTGAGAGACAATTTTAAAATATTTATTTATACTATTATAAACAACTCAAAAATATATTTCTCAATGTAAATGGGGTGTAATAAATATTTAGAAGGACAATTTCAGAAGGGCGTCTGTAACTTGGGAAACAATTTTGAGTATATATTCCTATTTTGCAAAATCCTTGACTAATTTATTTCCACTTATTAATGACAGAGTTAATTCTGAGCGGTTCACTGATGGACGTGGCACCACCAGAGGTCATAGACCCGCCGAAGTAAGTACTACTGAACTGACCTTCCCCACACCTATTTTGGAGCTAGTCCTGACACACCTTTGCGTATGGCGTACCACAGGACTGCGCCTGCGCCTGCTCCTACGAAGAAACAACCGGAACCGGAACCGGAGCCTTTGCACTTTGATCCTTGCGAAATCACAGCAGACTTTGGCGGTACAATGCCGTGAGACTCGTGGTGCTACGCGAGATGAATGTTGGACACTCATAGCAGAATCCTTAATGTAATTCCTTACAGAATACGAGGAGCAAGAAAGAGAACGCAAGTTGAAGCGTTCAATTGACGGAGTGGGTGTCGATGATGACGAAGATGAGCTGGAGTTTACTGGTATGTTTACCTTTCTGAGTGAGGCCAAAGTGAATGATGTTTACGAGTCAAGCCATCCTCCAGATGGTGCAGCACTCGGCATTCCTGAGCGAGAGGTGACAAAGACCAAGTGTTATGATGGGCGCAAGCTGGGTACCGATGCAGCTTTTTCCCATCAACCGCTGTTGCGCCATGCTGACAGAATATGCCCTTTCAGCTGAGTTGGCGTCTCATGAAATTAAGAAGATCATGACATTGACCGGTTTCGCCTTCTCTGATGCTGCTGCCTTACTGAAACACTTCAAGTGTGTTACGCTCCATACACAGCCATACTCTTTGCGCTCAATTACTCACAAATGTGGCCAGGTGGGATGCTGACAAACTAACGGAACGTTACTTTGAGGATCCGGAGAAAGTAGCAGCATCAGTGGTGAGTGGGCTTTTCTATCTATGTGCAATGTTCGATTCTGACTGACAGTCTTTGCTGGTCATTGCCAGGGCGTTGTACTAGACGATCACTCTGATGATCCTATAGAGGGTGATTGCATGATTTGCGGGGATGACTTGCAAGAGGGTGAGGCATCTATGTCGCGCTGTGGCCACGCATTCTGCAACACATGCTGGCAAGGTGATTAACACAAACCTACCGGTCTTACATTTGTTGCTTACTGCTCTTTCAATTCTAGGCTATTTGGAACTGAAGATTAAAGAGGGTGAGGCCCTCGGCATTCCCTGCATGATGCACAAATGTGGTAAAGTTGTTGATTCCACCCTAGTCAAGAAGACTGTGTCGTACGCCGCCCAATCTCGTCGCCTGATTCTACTACGCTATGACAGTCACTGACGACGGTTGATTAGACATGACGCGTACAAGAAATATACTCAGTTCATCACCAAGGGCTTCGTGGAACAGAACCCATACATGCAATGGTGCCCCGCTCCTGGCTGCTCAAACGCCGTCTTGTGCGAACTCAGCACCGGTACACGCGACCTCCAGCGGTAGCGTAAGCAGAGTGGTGAACTTATTTTGGTCTACAGAGGTCAGAGTGCCATGCGATTGTGGATACCGCTTCTGCTTCATGTGCCACGGTGAAGCACACGCGCCCGCCAAGTGCGAAGACGTACGAGAAGGAATTATTGGCATTCTTAGGGTTCAGCATATGCCTAATACTTTACACAGATGAAAGAATGGGAAAAGAAGTGCAAGGACGACAGTGAAACAGCAAACTGGCTGAGTGCAAATACGAAAGATTGTACGCTCACATCAGAAGAGTTATTTCAGCATGGCTTCAGCATTAAACTTATTCAGCCTTTGAATCGCCAATCAGGTCCCAAGTGTCACACAGCTATTGAAAAGAACGGCGGCTGCAATCACATGACCTGCAGAAGCGCCAGCTGCAAGTTTGAGTTCTGGTAAGAATATCTATCCGTACTTTTACAGGTTGGTGTTGTAACAGGCCATTGCTTGCGCAGCTGGATCTGTATGGGACCATGGAATGGTCACAGCGCGTGCAACCGCTATAAGGAGACAGATGTAAAGGAGGAGGTAAGCGTCATTGTTCTCTCCACCATCTTCATGACCTTTTCTGAGAATTGGCTCTGTACAGGCGGCCTCGAATGCCAGGAAGACGCTTGAGCGTTATTTACATTACTACCACCGGTTCAAGGCACACATGGACTCGCAGGTACCTCCTATAAGTTGATAGATGCAGTCTCACGATTAACCACGCGATTACAATTCACAATAGAAATTCGAGACAGAACTGCGACAGAAGGCTATCGAGAAGATGGTGGACCTCAGAGAGCGAAACTTCGGCACTGGGCGGGAGACCAATGTAGATTATATCTTCACCGCTACAGAGCAGCTCATTGAGGTAATGACCTCTGTCTGATGATCAGGAGGAACGTCCTCCCTCACATGTTTCCCCATTCGCCGGTGCAGTGCCGTCGCACGCTCAAGTACACATACGTGATGGCATTCT
The DNA here is from genome assembly GCA_000826365.1 of Acanthamoeba royreba. Lineage (NCBI taxonomy): Eukaryota > Discosea > Longamoebia > Acanthamoebidae > Acanthamoeba > Acanthamoeba royreba. The sequence goes on along the minus strand of CDEZ01018890.1, from coordinate 30,279 downwards.
ACCTGCCAGACGGCAGCCCGGAGAAGAATCTCTTCGAGTGGCTGCAAGAGGAGCTGGAGACTACCACGGAGACACTTTCTGGTGTGTTGGAGCAACCGATTACTGGCGAACCGATGGAAAAGCGAAAGATCATTGATCTTACCAACCTCGCACACACGCGACTCGAACATCTGTTGGATGGTGTCAAAGATGGTACCCTCCATTCCACCATCATGATCAAGGTGAATATGCCTGATGTCATCACTTGCACACCTGTGTAGGCCTCACGCAGGGCGCACGCTTCACTCCGGACGGTCGGGAGATCAGGAGCTCAGGGGACGGCAAGCCCGGCTTCTTCTCCTCCTTCGGCAAGAAGCCCAAGACGGGCAAGCCAACCAAGCGTGGACTTTTTGGTCGTGGTTGATCTTCGTCATCATCATCATCACGCACATCATCATGCACATCAACGTCATCATCATCATCATCATCACCACCACCACCATCACACTCCGCCTCTTCAACACCATCACCCTTCATTCCCTTTTTTCGATCTGAGACCGAACATCTACCAAACGCAACGCGGACATTCCCCAACTTCTACATCACGTGTGCACCCCATCCCTTTTGGGACAACACAACAGAAGCTGTGTTCATGTCCCTGTAGGTCAGGAAGGGCGTGGTCTTCTGCCCGGGGGAACTCTATGTTGTGTCCGGAAAGAGAGAGACAGATAACGGAGAAAGACTGAGAAACAGAGAAAAAGGAAGCCCCTATCGTCTGCGCACAAGAGGAACAGAGGAGAATCGGTATCACACCGGTGGTACGGGGGAGAGCAGCACCAAAAAGAACGAACCAGTACCGCTACACCACTTAAAGAACGATTAACGGTTTCAACCAGAGACCCCCTACACGAGAGGGCAAAAAAGAAGAAGGAGGAGAAGGAGAAGAAGAAGAGGAGGAAGGGAGAAGAAGAAGAACCGAGCAGGCCATCTGGTCAGGTCTTTCCTTTTGGTATTTTTCCCCCTTGTCTCTCTCTACACATAAATCGCCGTGCGCACGCGGACAAGCATCCACAATTTCGCCCAAACATCACATCGCGTAGCGCGCTGCACATCATCGTCATCATCAGACTTGATCTGATCTAATCGTAGAAGCACCCTTCCCTCCGGTAACGTTGTCCCAGATTGAATTGGGATGATTATGTATTATAAATAATTACATCCGGATCATTCGATTTGCATCATCCTTGTGGTGATTTGAAAAACAAAAATATTGGATGGCTGCGGGCACCAAATACATTCAATAATTATTCATACATAAGATAACCGCTGATTAATTTCACACAGATATTTTTAATTAATTTACAATTTGATCACCATCCGATTGATCCTCTGTTGCTGATCTTTTTGTCTTCCTTGGTGTTGTGTAGTAGTAGACAAACAAGTACGAGGAGGAGGAAGAGGCCAAGATGGAAAGCGAGGACGACGTGGCCCGTCTGAAGCGGGAGAAGGAGGAGGCCGAGGCGGCGGCGACCCGCGTGCGGGAGGAGCTGGAGCGGGCCTGGGCCGAGATGCAGGAGGCGTGGGAGGTGCGGGAGGACGAGGAAGAGCGGTTGCGGAAGCTGCTGACTCGGCTTGAGGCCCGCAATGCCGACCTTGAGCTGCGTGATCGCGAGCTGCGAGGCGATCTGGCGCGGCTATCCGACGCTGAGACAGCTCTCGCCCACGCGAGGCTGCTCCAGAAGCTGGTCTATAAGGCATTCCATAAGGGGTTCCTCAATGATGAAGAGGACGAGGAGGCAGAGGCCGATCAACATGAGGCCACGCGGCTGCCGCCCGAACTGCTCGCTCGTCGCCAGGAGCTCAATGAGATCGAGGCGTTCGTGCAGCGCAAGCGAGACGAGCGTGCCGCCAAGACCATGGCTACGGCTGACAGCAGCAATGCTGCTGCGGCACCGAGCGAGTCAGCTCATTCGCTCGCCTCGTCCACATCCAGTGAAGTACCAGGCTCAGCATCCTCGTCGCCAGGCTCCTCATTGCTTACAATTTCGCATGAGGATACGGCTGGGCTTAGCACAAGTGTCCCCGTAGCAAGTGCTGAAGGACTTACGAAAGGATCTGCGGAGGTCGCCTCAAGTGGTGAGCGTACTGAAGCAGAGGCACCTACCAAGGCTGCGCAGCCACCACCGAAAGAGCAGAAAAAGCCTGATCGCCCAACGACACCCACTAGTATGGACAACAGTGCTACGGCGGCAGAACGTGAGCGAGAGCGCGGGGAGGAAGGAAGTGGTATCAAAGGAAGAGTCACCAAGGCGGGACTAGCAGGAGCGGGTAAGGCAGTAATTCAACCTCCTCCTATGGCGCGCTCACCACAGCGTCCAATCACCAAGAAAGCAGAGGTTCCTTCCCATTTCAGTAAGTGTTAGTGCTGTAGCTTATACCCTCTCTTACCAGGAGATGAAGAACAACAAGACCGGACAAGTACATAGCGTCCATCAACTCAGCGGCCATCCGGTGGCTCCTCTTCATCACAGCACGCCTCTATCGGGTGTACACCATCCTGCTGGAGCTGCCGGCCAAATCGCCGGGCACCACCACCACCACCATGGCCACCACGGTCACAGTCACGGTCACGGTCATGGCCACAGCCACTCAACGGCAGTAAAGCACCACCCGACAACTCTGCAAGATCTCTTTGTGCCTACTGCGGCAGCGGAACCAGCTTCTCCTCGAGAAAACCCCGACTCACCCGGTATGACTCGCCACTCACGATCACGCTCAGTGGGGCATGCTCTAGCCGGCATTGTGGCTGGTACATTGCCTGCTGAGCAGTCCTCCACCGCTGCAGGTATAAACAATTTCTACGTTATGAATGGAAATGGGTAGTAACTCCATGCACTCTTACAAATTGAATTAGCTATTGCACAGATGAGCGGCGCAGCTGGGGCACGTTCACCCATGCCTGCTAGATCCGGAGCAACTGTGTCGCAGCCACCGCCACCTCCTCTGTCTTTTGGAAGCGCGCCAGGTTAGTTAGACTTAGTGTTAAATTGACACAGTGAGCTTCACAACGACTGACGAATCTTGATTTGGCAACGATTTAGAAAAGAAGAAGACTCAGCTAGAGCGAGAAATAGAGAAGTACTGTGGAGAAGGGATCAATGAAGATGAAGACGAAGAGGATAAGGTTCCTGTGGCAACACATCGCTTGTTGCTGAAGCTACGTGAGGAGAATTTCTTCGTGCCAACCACCAACCGAGCATTCATCAAGACTTGCAACACATTCTTAGTTGACATAATCAAAGCGATCACGTCGTGCGTTAAGATGTGTAAGCGCGATATCAAGGCTCAGGCGTTCTGGCTATCATACACCACGTCGTTCATTTGCCTTCTGAAGCAAGAGACCAAGGGCAAGCTAGAAGGCATGCGAAGTATTCGAAATCCGCGAAAGCACGGCATTCAGCTCATCTCAGTTAACAAGCTCATCAAAAAGATCACTAGCATGCCCGAGACCTCTACTGAGTGCATTGCTCTCTCTAGGCGGATAGAAATCTGCGGTTTTGCCTGTAAACTTCTTCAACTCACGCAACGGTACCTGCTCTGACGCATAGGGCCAGCTATTGAATCATCTAATCAACCATGCATATGCACAGAGTGTATTCCAATATTCTACAGATCCTTACCAAACAGCTGGAGCCACTGCTGATACCAGTAGTCTTCTATCATGACCGTTCGAGCGGCAGCCCTTTCCTGGCTGCTCAACCTCTTGCAAGCTCGACGTCGATGGCTCCACCCAGAGGACCGGGCGCAACACGAGAGCACATCCGGGTTGGCCATTCTGCCTCTACTACCGCTCTCGGCATGACTTCCCGGAGCATGAATCTGCCGCCCGAAGGCGGCATCACGCGTAGCAATTCAACATCATTGCTCTCAGCACTTGCCGTCAGCAACATCCATATCGACTACAGCTGCACCAAGTCCGTAAACGATATCCTATTGGTTCTCTCCAGGAAGTTCTACAATCTGATGAGCAACAACGTTTACTGCGCTATCGTCCAGCAGTTCTTCACTCAGGTTATATCGCTGTTTAGAAATGTGAAAGGTCACAATCATCTCACCCCAGCACCAGGCGTATCATCTAATGGATGCCGCGCTGTTCAATCATCTGATCGACAATGCCCGCAACCTGGCCACAGTGGCCAATGCTTTGGCGGTCAAGTCGATGCTATCTCAGCTCTCTGCATGGCGACGACGCACCAAACTCTTGCACCGCAAATCTAAGTATGTTCCCGCTCTTGCGTAGGGTCAAGTGTAAATTAAAGTGACACTCCGATGACAGGCAATTTGCGCATATACGGGAAGCGCTAAATGTGCTTTCTACATCCAAGGCCATGTTCCTCGAAGTCGATACGGGTCAGGCCTTCTCTCACCTCAATGATCTCCAGATCCTCCATCTCCTTGTCAACTTCCATCCGGATGAGTATGTCTGCACATTTTGAGTGCTTGCATTGTTTAGATTTACACGTACTTATATTATTCTTATCAGGTCGGCTCCTGAGCCAGTGCCGGCAAAGGTGAAACTTATGCTCCAGGAGCGAAGTCAGCACTCAGCCAAGAACATGTCGCTTCACATTGACCCCACTCTCATGTTTACTTACAAGCGCAAGAAGAAGGCGGCCATGGACACCTAAGCGCGCCCTGAACTAAACTAGATACTACAAACACTCGCCCTGTGAATCAAGACTGCACCTGGGCACTCGACCGATTATAAAACAGCACAGAGAGTTATTAACTCAGTTTGATGGCGAGGAACAACATCAGCTGCAGGTAGCCGATGAAGAGCAGGACGGTGATCAATCGTACTACTCTCCCATCATCTTGAGTTTGGTTCATACGATTGGTCTTGTAGGTTGTGTCAGCCATGGCGAATCGATGCCACAGGAAGGCCATGATCAAGGCCGAAGCGTGCCACATGCTGTGAGCATCAAACACCTGGTGCACATATGTATGAACGAGTATGAATGAATGGAGCACGTCTACGGATCGAGGAGGTGTAAGGGCGTACTCCCCAGAGTGGCCGAAAGTCGTAGAGTTCGAGAGGGAGAGACAAGGCAGAGCATAGCAGGGCGTACATGATGAAGCGAGAGTGGCTAGTCGGGTGGTGAAACGTAAGGAACACCATCAGGTCAAGGTCAATAGAAATGGTGCGAGTACGGTTCTCTTCGCATCAAGTAGGCAACGGCAGTCCACGTGATGATTCCCACGATAGCGACGTTCAGACAGAAGGCTGTATGCAAGCTTAGGGAGGGCAGGTTAGATCAACTATCCAAGAAATGCGAAATGCTTGATGGTGGACTGCACCCATAGTCAAAGCCTGCCGTCATCACGCTGATGTAGCGAATGTAGACTCCCAGTTCCAGTGCTCCCAGCAGTCCCATCACAATGGCAACATTTCTAACGCGTCCGCAAACTTCGATCGTGATGCTGTTTCATCATCATGCACATCATCATCATCATCATCAACTTCAGCATCACGATGAACACGTCGGATAAGGGAGAGTCTGCAGTACTAGAGGAGACCCAGGAACGTGTGGAACAAGAGTGCGAGAGCAATGCTGAAGTAGTCCGCCTTCTCCGTCAGTGGGATGTCCCTGTGGAGAACAAAGTGGTGAAGGACAACACCATCACCATCCTGATGGCTCGCGCCCGGTAAGTAGAGGGAAGAGGAAGGATATGATGTGGAAGAAGGCAGCTGCGAGGTAGGTGATGCCCCACACCACGTAGTACGCACGCCAGCAGTGTCTCTTGCTGGTCGTGAAGGAGGACTCTCGATCCCGAGAAGAGGTGCCCTCAAATTGAACCAAGTGCCTCCTTCGATTTACGTGGTGAATGGAATTGGCAATAAAGTGGGAAAAATGAATTTATTGAATATCAGCAAAACTCAAGATTATAGGCATTGATTTACCATGTCTGTGCTACGCTCAGGATCGAAAATGCCGCCGAAGCGGCACCCTCCATAACTTGAAAAACACAAATTCAAAATAAAATGGTTTCGACAATTTGGTAAGATCGACAACGTTTTGAAATTGTTTCGAAATTTTCTGTTTAATTGCTCAAAAGATATGGAGTGGGTGGTAGGGCTCGTCGTGGCGCTGGTGGCGGTCGTCCTGCTGCTGGTCCTCATTCATTTTGCGACTCGGCCCGCTGTCTACTCGGTGGCCGGCAAACACATTCTCATCACCGGTACATATCATTTTCAATTTGAAATTGGTGATGAGATGAGATGAGATCATCTGGGATGCTCAGTATCCATTTTCCCAACTCCTAAGGAGGCAGCAGTGGCATCGGCAAGGCGGCTGCCATACAACTCGCTCAGTTGGGCGCCAACATTACAATCCTTGCTCGAACACGTTCCACGTACGTGCTCATTTATTTTTATTTTTATTTATTTATTATAAGATTAAGATAAATGAAATACGGAATTCAATATTTATTTACTTTCCATTTAATTTGTTTATTTTTCCTTCATAATTTAACCTAAAATGAATTGAAAAATGTGCAAAAACTCTTCAATTCGATATTTATTTTCTTTGTAAATGGGAAAAAAGTAATCTTTGCTTTCAACAGACTCGAAGCTGCAGCGGAGGAGATTCGAGCGGCGCGTGTTCATCCGGAGAAGCAGTTTGTTGAGGTTCTCTCTGTGGACGTGTCTGATGATGCCCAAGTGCAGCGCGAGATCGGCCGTCACGTAGAGAGGTGGCGAGCTTCCTCCTAAGTTGGCTGGATTCCTCGAGACAACATTCATTGATGCATGTGTGTGCTTTCCTATCGTCAGGTGCGGTCCTGTCGACGTGCTTATCACGAGCGCAGGAGCTACGAGACCGACTCACTTTGATGAAATTGATATGGCCACCTTCCGTCAACTCATGGAAATCAACTACTTGGGCACAGTTTCCTGTGTGAAGGCCGTGTTGCCGCACATGTACGATTGATACTCGTCTATCTCTTGATGCAGCATCTGATTGTTGTTTATCTCCCAAAGGAAGGAAAAGAGAGCTGGGCGTATCATCTTCATCAGTTCGATGGCTGGACTCTCTGCCACCTTTGGTTACTCAGCCTATGCCCCCACTAAATGGGCCCTCAAGGGCTTCGCGCAGTCTCTTTCTCAGGAGCTACTTCCCTACAATATCTGGATTTCGATTTGGTACCTCATTCTGCTACCACTCGTTCAGGATGGTCAGCTCATGCATTGTTCCAGTTATCCGCCTGACACGGATACGCCAATGCTGCGTGAGGAAAACACCTACAAGCCACCAATCGCGAAGATCATCTCCGAGAGCGGTGGAGTTGTACCTCCTGAATCCGTAGCCAGAGGTATTGTGCAGGGTCTCATCCGATACCGGTTCGAGATGTTCGCCAACTTTGACGGCGAAGCTCTGGGTGCGTGGTCATCACGGAATTGCTCATTTGGTTCGTACTCTCATCCATTTGATTCACAGGCCTTGTGTCGAGCGGTTTCAATCCTCCGGATACCCTGGGCCGACTACTGCTGGAAATGGTCTCTATGCCCATCCTGCGTGCAGTCGCTGTGGCCTATCACCTGAACTGGAACAGGCTCATCCGAAACCACTTCAAGGGAGGGTCGTTCACGAAAGACAAAAGTATGTGAGCCATCATGATAGGACATCTTTTGGCTTTGAATAGGAACCAGAATAGCACGTAATTCTTTCCCTGTTACACTGAACTTGGACTGTGGCATGTTGTACAGGCTCACCCTCCACTCCTCTCCTGCGGCAAGAATCATCACAGTGACCAAATTGTGAAACAACATGTACCAGTGCAGCCCTGGCGCTATCATCCTGTCTCAATGCTCTGCACCGTTGCTCATCAGAATTCAAGCCCAAAGTCACTGCATCAAGCTCCGTAACAACTTAATCAGCTTTGAATCGGTGCCATCTCCACATCAACACAGACCCAGGCATGGTCGCTGCATGAGCGTGGTGGGCCGACTCGCTTGTGCGTCACAATGAGGTTGCTGGAGAGAAGGCACCAGTCAAGCTTGCCTGCCCACATCCCACCCAAGCAGGAGAAAGTCGTGTCGCGTCGCTTGTCAAACGGGTCCGCCAGGTCGAGCTGCTTCTCTTGATTGCCGCGCTGCACTCCGTACTGTACCACTCAAGCAAGTTAGCCACGCGCGCGCGTGCAGCAGGAGCGGTAGGATGAGTTAGATACCTTCTCGAACCACTCCGCCTCCGTCCATCCTAGGGTTGTCCAAACGCTGCTCTTGGTCCAGCCTAACGTTGGTGCCAGTCGAGCGATTCCATTGATGACGGTGTTGAAGTCACCACCGACCAGGACGTAAGGCACTCGTCCGTGGTTCTCTTTCTTTCCTCTATCATCAGCGTCTACTTCATTCTCTGTTGCTGCTCCGCCCGCGTCCGATGGCTGGTCCTCCTCTCGCTCCACCTCTTGCTCAGGCGTAGGTACCGGGGCATAGTGAAGACGCACGTCATCCAGCAGTTCCAAGTACTGAAGAATGCGGCCCTCTACGCCTGCGTAGTGAGGATCGAAGTGTGCTGAATAGCAGAGGAGATCGCCGTGTGGTGTTTCCAGCACAGCAGCAGCCTCTGTGTGTTGCTTGGATGCGCGATGTTCAGGTCTGGGATTCTGACACTGAAGCGGCACGGGCCAAGCGTCCTTGATGGGGAATCGCGACAGGATGGCATTGCCCATCCGCCCGCCCGCCTCGTAGCGCATGGCCTCACCGGGGAACTTTGCTGGACGCTCCACCTCGCAAGCGAACACGCTGGCCATCCCCAGCTCATATGCGATCTGCATGCACAACACCACATATCAAATGTGCATTCTCGGGGTAAAAAATGGAGAAGAGCAAACCTCGCCGACGCAATCAATGTTGCCGCTACGTGGGCAACACAAGTCAACTTCTTGAAGTAAGAGTACATCCGGCTGTAGGTCCTTGAGGTCGGCAAGGATGGCGGCCATCTGCTTGCCCATCTCCATGTTGAGGCTCACCACCCGTATCCGTTGATCGACATTCTCCCTCTTTTCATCAGCCGAGTTGGTATCATCCTTCTGGGCTGTCTTTTCTTGTTGGACAACGACGTCAGGGACGGGCCGCACGAGCAGCTGTCCTCGCGATGGCATGTCCTCTTCGGCCAGCGCAGGAAGGCGCGGCGTGAAGGACACCACAGGCGACAGCACCAAAGGTGCTATGGCGTTCCTTGCCCACCGCACCACCGGCCACTCCAACCAAGGTTGGTCCTCCTCATCTGCCATCGCCTTACTTCGTGAGGTCTATTCAGTTCGATCAGGTGAGGAAATCTCTGTGCAACGTGGCGAGTGAAGCTAAAGAATGTTTGCAATGCACAATTTTCCTTCCGAGATTTCGGTATGGAAGAGGAGATTTGCGAAATATACTTTGGAATCCATACATTCCAAAAATATTTTGGAGTTTTGGAGTTCCAGATGACGTCTTTTCGCGCGCAGAGAGCAGCTGCTCATCGCAAAGAAGAAGCGAGATGGAAGACAGGAAGGAAGCACGATTCAACACGGGTGACGAAGAGGAAGGAAACGGGTGGCGAGGCGGGCGACACTTCAGTAATGGCCACACAGATGGGACTGGAGGAGAAGGCCAGGGACCTGGTCACCCTCATGTCGGAAGTGGGGGCAAGTCACCACCGTCCGTGGAGAAGGAGGGAACGGCGGTGGTTGAAGGGTGGGGCATATACAGGACAGTGGAGTTCTTCAATGTGGTGGTGATGAGCGTCGCATTTCTGCTGCTCTTTGCTGCCTACAACACTATCCAGAACTACGTCACCTCTCTCCTTCCTGGTACCTGCTCCATCCCTCACGGCGGTTGTTGCTGCACATGCTGATGACGATTCGCTATGACGATGATGAAGGCCACTACTTCATGATTGATCACAACCTGATGGAATGTGTGGTGCATGCTGGATCGCAGGCAACCTCGGCAATGTATCGCTCGGCGTGCTCTATGGAACGGTGGCACTCACGGTCTTCTTCTCACCGGCCATCGTCTACACATGTCGCGAGAAATGGACGATGGTGATCGGCGCATTGTGCTATGTGGTACGCAGAGAGATAGAGTGCTCTAGCTGGATTTATGCTGTCTACAGGCCTGCTACAGTGGCTTGGTTCTGATCATGCGTGTTGCAGGCGTACACGGCATCCTTGATCGAGATCGTGTACTCAGTGGTGCTCGTGGCATCAGCGGTAATCGGGTTTGGAGCAGCCATTCTCTGGGTAGCTCAGGGATCCTTCCTCACCTTGTGCTCTCCCAAGGGACAACGCGGTACACACACGGGCATCTTCTGGTTCGTCATTCCCACATTCCTAAGAAATCGAAATGCTGATGGCTTTGTTATGCAGGGGAATCTTCCAGTTCAGCAACGTGGTGGGCAATCTAGCGGCTTACATCGTGCTGCCGCATGTCTCCAAAGCTCTTCTCTTTGCCGTGTTCACTTCGGTAGCAGCAGTGGGAACGGCATCTCTTCTTTTCCTTCGACGAATCGCTGCATATGACCAGCCTGCGTACATGCCTGTGGACACCAAAAACACCGATGACAGCGAGGTGTTGATTGAACTCAAGCCCGGGCGTTGGAGCGTGTGGCAACGTATCCGAAGTGCCGTTGAACTGGTTTGTGGGTCAATCTGGCGTGACATCTTCGTACTGATGCCCAACCCTCGCATCCTGCTGATGTGTCCGATGTTCTTTTGGACCGGCTTTGAGCTGGCCTTCTGGACAGGCGAGTTCCCGCAACTCCTTGACTCATCGGTATGCCTTGGTCCCGCTTATTCTTCGTGAATCGTATAATCTCAACTTTGTCGCAGACCATCGGATTGGTGCTCATGTTCGCTGGCATCGCTGAAGTGGTAGGCGGTCTCATCATGGGCTGGATGTCCGATCGTCTTGGGCGCTCCTTTACTGTGCTTTTCGGAACCCTCTTCTATGGTGTGTCTCTTCTACTTGTGGACCTTTTCTTGGATTTCTTTTAACCCAACCTGATTGCCTTGATTCCTAACGTAGGAACTGGGCTACTGCTGGCTTCATATCTCAAGTACGGGCACTGGGACACTCCTGTGCTCGCGGATGCGCCGCTTACGGCGTTCGTGGCCGCCTACTGCTTTGGCACTGGCGATTCCGCATTCAACACGCAGGTATGATTTGATTATCCACTGATGTGACATTCTTGATTTTCATCATAACTCAATCACACAGACTTACGCTTCACTAGGTCAGCTGTTTCCCGATCCTGAGCACAAGAGTCTCGGAGCTTTCACGATCTTCCAGTTTGTACAGAATGTGGGATCTGCAGTGGGCTTCTTCTATGCTCTCGCTCTTCCCATGCACGGCTCCTCGGGCACCCTATGGCAGGTGTACATACAGCTGGCAGTGCTCGGCCTTTCTTCTGTACTCTTCGTCGGAGTTGATTTCCTCTGGCTTCGACACTCCTCTCGCACGTAAGTAAGTGACCTGAAGCATCACTATGCGCTGTTAGCATCGTCACGTCTTAAACCTGCAGTAAATCAGTAGCACCAAATCAGTGAGCTACAATCAACAGCAAACTGACCCTCTGCTTCGCCTCACAGCCATTGCCGGCGTCCTGCTTACCGCCATTCCACAGGGAAGTGCACATTGTCGGCTGGGTAGCTGAAGGACATGATCTTGACTATCTCATTTCGGACAAAAGATTGTTCCATCATGATTGTCCTCTTGTAGGTTCTCATTTCATCCTCAACGGATCGTTGTCTTCCTTCCACTCGAGGAGGAACTTGCGAACTGTTTATACCTGTTTCCGAATTGAATTTGGATTTCGATTTTCTTTTAGATGAGGCGGGAGACAAGAATTCGAAAAATTCGATGTGAATTCCAATTTATCGTCGGCGCCCAACCAAAAAGCCGCGATGATATATAATGGACTGTTGTCTTTTATCTGCGAAACAAAGCAACAGTAAAGTTGTACTTACAATGGTACTCTTGCGCGTGTTACTCGTGTTTGGTTTGGTTTGGCTGGGTTGTGTCTCCGCTACAGGTTTGGTGGTACCAGATGCACCCACATGGCGGATACCGCTGGACTGGCCCTTTGCCAACTACTCCATCTGGAATCTGCCGATTGGACGCGACGCCGTTTACGTGCCGGCGACTATCGTGCCGGCTGGCTCGGAGGGCCTCATCATCGAGGCTGATCCCGACGTGCTCGTGCTTCACTCGACCGGCGCGCCGGAGAGGCCGTTCTACTACAGTTCGGCCGCGTGGACCGGTGCCTCCCGGTGCAACGCGACGAGCAACACCGTCAAGTTCACGGCGCCCTGGCCGACCGACTTCTTGGTGGCATCGGACGGGAACAACTACGCTGCGGCGATCCTGATGCCGGACAACACGACGATCAGGCAGGGACAGCCTGTGTGCCGCTGCACCGTCGGCGGCAACGTGACCACGTACACCGGACCGATCGACACGGATCTGTACGCGGAGGGATTCTACGGCGCGCACGGCGCGACCGGACTGTCGTCCATCGGAGGTACACTTAGGCTGGGGGAGCTGATGCCCGTCTCGCCGGGGAGCAATGTCGTGATGCCGGCTCGTCATGCGCTCAAGTGCAACCTCTTTGCGAATGAGAACTACTGGCGAGGCTCCAACAGGTCGGAATGCCACCGATGGCCGGCCCAGAGCTGCGATGGCTACTACAACACGGGCTCGCTGATCTACAACGGGACGAATCCTGCATTGCGCGTTGGAGCTCTGCTGGCGCTCAACTGGAGCGTCGACATCACCAAGCTAGGGCTCAAGACGGCGCCCGGGCTCGCGTTGGCGTGGACGATGCAGAACTATGGAGCGTACACGGTAGATGACTCGGCTTGGCCGGTCTATGCGCTTGAGACAGAGCTGAGCCCCGAAGGCGACTATCAGCTGCAATTCAAGCAAGCGTGGAACTTCACCTTCCGCGCAGGACCGTCGAGTTCGTGGGGACAAGACGTGCTGACCATCTTCACCAACCTCAATGTGGTCGACAACTGGAACGCCAACCTCTACGCCACAGTCAAGGCCTCTGATGGAAAGATGGGCGCGGGAGGAGGAGCGCCGTTGCAATCGTGGGCACCGATCATGAGCTACTCGGCTCCGTCATCAGGATCCTGCATCACGCCCTTCTGGTGGCCGATTCTCTCGATGTTGATGTCCGATTAGGAGCAGCATAGCTCACATCATATATTTAAGAAGGCACTGTTGTGCCTTTTGCTGAACTATTTACTTCTTCTCTCAAGGCATCCATGCAATAGGATTGGGAGCAGAGAGTACACAATGTACTTGTGATTGGTGACCTCACCATCTCTCATGTGCTTGAAGTAAACAGACCCCTGTCCTTCCACACAAAGATTCATGTTGTCTCTCATCATGATGTCCACTTAACTATTTCCCCCTCATCCTTAGCCTTCCCCATTGATCCAGATGTCACGCGAGGGGACGTTAAACAAAGAAATTAATTTTTCCTTTCAAAAATTCTTTCTTTTTTTCCTTTTGGGCACGATTCTATTTATTTTTATCTGTGCTTTCCAAATTGTTTCGAAATTGAAATGTATCAGGCATAACGAACGTGAGAAAACGTTTTGCGTACGTCATGCTGAGCACGACAGCAACGAAGTTGTTGAAGAAGCGCTTGCGGCGTCAACATTTTCTCCTTCCCCTCCTCATTTGCGCCTGCCGCCAACACTGGGAAGAGAGTTGCATAATTGATGAAAAGATCCCTCTCTGCAGCGGTAGGAGGAGCGGCAGCCTGCCGTTCATCCGGTGGCCGCTGTCGACCAACCGGAGGAGACACCACCGTCACCACCACCATCAGTGGTGGTGGTCAGCCGAGGGTGATCACATGGTTCAGGAAGGCCCTGCGGGTGAGGGACAACCCGGCCCTGGCCGAAGCCATCAGGCAGCATCCGGAGGCCCTGTTCCCGGTGTTCATCATAGATCCCCACTTTGTGGCGCCCGAGAGGGTCGGTGTGCGCCGGTTCAACTTTTTATTGGAAAGGTGTGGCGAGTCTTCTTCTTCTTCTTCTTCTTCCTCTTCTTCCTTTTCTACCAATGAAGTACACAAGTCGATGTGTTCATCTGGATGATGACTGATTACGTGATGAATGTGATTGTTTAATGTGGTGCAGCCTGCACGACCTGGATCAGTCCCTACGCCGCTTGCATTCACGCTTGCTTGTCATCAGAGGCAATCCGATCGAAGGTACACTTGTCCGAAATCCATCCATTCGCTTCATAAAGAATGATACGCTGATGCAGCATCGCCAATGTCTTCGTGCGTGCAGTTCTACCAGAACTGTTCAGAAAGTGGCGCATTACGAAGCTTACGTTTGAGCGAGACACTGAGCCCTATGCAAGAATTAGGGACAAGAAAGTAGCTGAGCTTGCTAAAGCAGCTGACGTCAAAGTTGTTTGTCCTACAGGCCACACCTTGTACTCTCTTTCTGTGCGTCTTGTTGGCCTTCGTGATTGCACTGATGGCTTGGCTTCTTAAGATATGATCCAGATCAGCTCATAACTCTTTCGGGAGGAAAGGCGCCACTTACGTACCAGGCATTTTGCAATCTGATCGAGAAGGCTGGAAAGCCTCCAGCACCCATCGATTCGCCTGACGAGCCGCTGCCTGCCTTTAGTGAGGACAATCCGATCACAAACGAGGAATATCTCATCCCCACTCTGGAGGAGCTGGGCTACATGCCCATACCTACAGACAAGCCGACTCCCTGGAAGGGAGGTGAATCTGAGGGCCTGAAGATCATGAAAAACTACCTTGACCAGAAGCAACGCGTACGCGCGCACTTGCCCGCTGGCGGGCACAGTTGACAACTGACTCTCTACTAGGTGGCTCGCTTTGAAAAACCCAAAGGGAATCCATGCAAGATCAACGATCCAGAAACGACAGTACTCTCACCGTATCTCAAGTTCGGCTGCATCTCCGCTCGCACGTTCTACACTGAGCTCAACAAAGTTTATGCCTCGGTGAAGACGTACACACAGCCTCCAGTCTCCCTGTTGGGTCAGCTATATTGGTGAATATTCCCTCAGTATTGCACTGATCTCATGCAGATAGTCTGACATCTGTGCGCCTATGATCACAGGAGAGAATTCTTCTATACGGTAGGGTATCACACGCCCAACTTCGACAGGATGGTGGGCAATCAGATATGCAAGCAAATTCCTTGGAGCGAAGATGAAGAGCGACTGAAGGCTTGGGAAGAAGGCCGAACTGGATATCCCTGGATAGATGCTGCTATGAATCAATTACGAGATCATGGCTGGCTGCACCACTTAGCTAGGTTTGTGCAACCCTTGTTCAGGTGAATAGCAGTTTGCCTAACTCTCGCGAGATCACCCTCAGGCATGCTGTTGCGTGCTTCCTTACGAGAGGAGATCTTTGGGTCCATTGGATGAAAGGCAGAGATGTGTTCGATAAGCTATTGTTGGATGCTGATTGGTCCATCAATAACGCCAACTGGATGTGGCTATCAGCATCAAGCTTCTTCTACCAGTACCACCGGGTGTACAGCCCAATCACCTTCGCGAAGAAGTATGATCCCGAGGGTATGCAACAAATATCCAGTCATTCTTGGATTGATATCTGACCTCAGAATTGCATGAATCCAGGCGAGTATATCCGACACTTCGTTCCAGCGCTGAAGAACATGCCTACGGCCTACATTTTTGAGGTAATACAGGCATGGATTGGCCGTTCGATCTTTAACCTTCCTCTTCAGCCATGGAAAGCTCCTCTCAAGGTGCAGAAGGAAGCAGGCTGCATTATTGGGGTCGACTATCCCAAACCAATCGTGGACCATGCCAAGGCATCAGCGGTACGCATAGTTTACCGTGAGTGAGAACAAGTGGAGTACTCACTTTCATGATAAAGGAAAACAAGCAGCGAATGGCGGCAGCTTATGCTGAAGGCAAGAGAACGGACTCCTCAACAAGCAAACGAGGAGTGAAACGCAAACAGATGGAACCAAGCAAAAAGGAGGAAGAGGTAGATGAGTGAGTTACAGCAGCGTCTTGCTGGTTTGTGTGAGCTGTGTTGGTCAGGAAGAGACAGATGAGGGGCTCATGACCAGAGTGTACAATGTAATCTAGCTCTATGTTTGCAGAACACTTCTCATACAAAAGGATCAGTCAAAATTGCCAGGCAGCCGCAGCTATGGAGCTGCGTTCACCCTTTGTCCTCCCTTCTCGCGCGTTCCCTCAAGGTTTCGATTCCGCACCAAGCCGTAGCAGTGACTGCTCTGACATCGAGCGCTTACGGATAGGCTTTACCTGCGGTTCTTCCTCCTCCCCCATGGAAGCAGGAGCCTGGCTGCTGCCAGCCGCTTGCTGCTGCCAAGCTTTCTCGCCACTCTCGGCCCCCTTTCGCGGGCGCAATGCTCTGTAATTGCGCGGGCGCAGTGTTAGTCGCTAACATCACAGTGCAAAGGTGAGGAGGCATACAGTAAGTGGTCATCGGACTGAGTCGTGCACTTCCGTGGCGAATGATCGGCCGACCGAGGCGGCTTCATTGAGGTGTTGGCCTTGAGCCTCGTCACTTCACTAGAAACACAGTTATGAGGTAAGCTTGAGCCAATACAGCCAACGCAGGCGAGATAGGTACGAAAGCATGGGCCTGCCAGCCATATTAAGCGAGGCGGCGGGACTACGCTGCATAGGCCGCGGGCTGCCAGCAGCCAACAGACGGTTCTTCAGGGTCGGATCGAGAAGCGGATTCACGTTGACCTTTTCTCCATTTACGTTGGATACACGGCCGCGCAAACTGAAATCGAGGAGCGGATTGATGTTGACCTTCTCTGGCTCCGCTGGGCTCAACACTCTCCCCAGTATCTTGCTTCCTTTCTTCTTCTTTTTCTCTTGATCGTCCCCATTTTCGCTAACTTCGCCGGTGAAGAGTGTGTCGTATCTTTCACCCGCACCAACCGTGGCGCCCATCTGCGCCTTGGAGGCGTGGCGCTGGAGGTCGTAGAGCCAAGTTATAACCACGTTCGATGGGGTTGACGCGCGGGGCGACGACTGCAAGGGAGATGTGGATTCAGTAGGGACGGCGGCGAAGTAGAACCGCATGTTGGGTGTCATCACGAGTACGACACCACCCTGGCAGTCGCGTCCTCGAGCCTCCACTCCGAATACCAATCGGACAGCGAGGGCGGCTTCCATTGGCACCACTACTTCAACGTTGCCCTTGGAGGTCTGTACCCGTAGTTCCCGTCCAGTCAATGTACATGTCCTCTTGTTCCATACCATCTTTGCTTGCTGCTTGAGCAGTTTCTTCCGATCAGCTATGGTCATATTCAGTATCATTTTACATGATGCGAACATGAAGGTCTCCTGCGTTGGCACACGCCATCAGCCATGTGTATCAGAATCTCTTAGGAGCCAGCCTAACGTACGGTTCGCCCGTTTCGATCGTAGTAAGTCACCTCATCCAACAGCTTGGCGAGACCCTCCTGCACCCCAAGCCCACTCTTTGCAGAAACCTCTAACACCGGACACCCAAGGTCAATTGCCAACTTTCTGCTCTCGGCCTTGGGCACCTGCAAGAGCTCAGCTGTCAATGTAAGGCTATTATGTTGGTGGGAGAAAAGGGTGCAACCTGAATGAGCGACTGATCAGAATCGCACTTGTTGGCCATGATGACGATGGCCATGTTGCAGTTATCTTCCAACTTTACTCTACATATCTCGTTCACGAACGCCTGCACCTCTTCGAAGGATACTCTGCATGCATGACCCGAATAAGCCTCCGTTCTCGAACCACTGGCTGCTCACAAAATGTGTACCTTTGAGTAACGTCGTATACAAGGAGGTATCCTTGGGAAGTGAGTATAGACTCTTTCCTATGTTCTATGTACTGTTCCTGACCCGCAGTGTCGAGGAACGTGATGAAATCTTGGCAGTCAACTGAGAGTGAGCCACCAGAAGAAAGGGAGGAAGAGAGGGAAAGATGTCGTACAGTTGCGCCCCTGATAGGGGAATCGAGCGGAGTACTCGTCGAGGAGCGTGGGATCGGACTCTTCGCGTTCGTCGAAGTTGCCGGTGATGAACCGCTGGATGAGGGTAGATTTGCCCGCTGCACCTCCCCCCATCACGGCAATCGTGTAGGCCACATCTTCCTCCTCTCCGCTGCTGCTCTGTTCCATGGCGTATATACTCCTGAACCCACCGCCCTAGAGGACTTTCCTTTCCGTCTACAACGTTGATGCGAAGATGAGGTTGATTCGTTTTGCGATTCAGAGGCCGTTCCTCGCAGTGCGTTTGTGTCAGTGAGCTACTATATATTGATCGAAGGATTGTGCTTAGGTTGGTCGTTTCTCCTGGGTGGCCGTGTGTTCATCGCTCCATGTTCCTGCACACGTACGTACAGAAGCTGTTTTCAAAGTCACGAAAGGGTCATGTCCTTACCAAATTTAGGTGGTGCACGAGCTTGGTCATCTTGTGGTCGGGGCGCTAGAAAGAAAGAAAGGTGTTATTCACAAGAAGGGAGGGGAACACCCACCCCCTACGTCGTATACACACAATGTACACTGAGTCCCAATGAGTAAGAGAGAGCGCGTCACAGGCCGCTGTTGACTCCAAGAGCTCTGCTGACCTGCTCGTATACAATATAGCTTATACTCACGGCTGGGATAGCTTTCATGAAGTTCGGCAACAGTCCCGAATAGAAACCTAAAAGGACACAGAGGCACACAACAATCAGTGCATAAAGCTCACCCTGATATTGACGGTATAGGTGGTGAACATACCCAAAAAGCCATCGCATTTCCAGATCTTGAAGAATGCATCCGACATGCCATCATAAAGCATTGGTCTGCCAGCCATGCCTGTGTCGGCGGAACTCGTTCAGAACGATGCATGGCCACTTCCTCTCGTTCTCACGGAGAAAATCACTCACCTTGCGTTTGAAGCCGCGTGCGCACGAGCTGAAGTGGATACGCCACCACTTGGCCGCAGGTGCTGGAGATAGCACCACAAAGGAATACGGTGAAGACGCCCGGGTGTTTGTCCGGATAACGCTTGGTATACACATCTCTCAGAGATGAATACACCGCAAAGTCAACTCCTGCGTAAGGCACCACTCCAACTACCGATGGCAATAAGCCCCTGCAGTCGAAACAGATGTACTTGTAAGAGTTGATGTGTTTCCACAACGGAACTGAGCACAAATACCTGAAGAGTGCGAGAACTCCATCGTGTCTAACTATGGATGTGATACAATGCCATATGCCTCTGTATTCCCCTGAGCTTGCAGTGTCAGTCGAAGGAGTGGCTTAAGCCTACAGCGGTGAAGGCTCGTACCAGGCTTCGCAACAGTAAGCCTTGTCTTTGTGATCTCAAGGGGGTAGATGATTGTTTGGGAGATCGCTCCGGCCGCGCTACCGGCAATAAGCTTCTCTTGAATTGTGGGCGCCGCATGATCACGACAGAGCATGCGCTTGATGGTCTCGTAGGCCCAAAACTTCACGGCCGACTCCGGAGCTATCTTTACAATGTTCGTTCCGTTACCTTTATAAAAGCCCCTCCAACCTGACTCTGCATGAATCCTTTTCAGGCTGTTCCAGATACCGCGATACTCCGCCTCAGCAGGTACGGTCGTCCTAGCAACTCGCGGACGGATACCCGCCTTAGCGCCAAGTTTCACCTTGGTTGCGCCAGCTAAAAGAGAGAGATAGTGTAAGTAATGATTGACCAGGGATCTTCTGCAGGGAGATGAACCTGCAAGGATGGCCGGGGAGTTTTGAGCCTGCAGTAGCATCTTAAGCCGGTCAAATGGCGCAGTGGCTGTTCTTGAAATCGCTCCTGTACATAATTGGATATTTTTAATATCATCTACGAGGCAAACAACTGAGGTTGGTGCAGTACCAGCGACACCTCCTGCAACGAGCCTCCTCATGGGATGATCGGCGAGGTCCGGAATCGCGACTTCATCCCCTGAGCAAAGCAAACAATGATACTTCAGTTGAAGGAAAGCTTTCATGGAGATGTCTACGCAATACCTGTGTCAATTATCTGTCTAAACCAGCAGTCGAATACGCACTGAATGGATAGCGTGCTGTGGTAGTGTCCGGTGAGTTGTGCAAGTCGACGTTGTTGAACACTCTAGTAACGTACCGTGAAGGGAACAGCATCAGAATGTGCTTGAACACCTCAAAGTTGAGGCCCCGAGATGGATCCACACCCATACTAATGATCAGTTGAATGATGGCGTCATCTGACACCTCTTGTCCCATACCTGTAACAGGAGAGATCAGAAAAGAAGGAATGTATCATCGCCTCTAGCAATATCATACCAATCTTGTCGAGTGCAACTCGAATTTCGCTTGCTTCGAGTAATCCGTTCCCATTTAGATCAAGTTCGTCGAAGAGTAACCTAAGATCTCTTTCCCTGTTATGTGAAGCCTTAGTTAACAGGCACAAGAGAGCGAAGAAGAGGAAGCCCAATCAACCTTTGCCTAGCAAACATGGCGAATTCGCCATAGGAGATGCTGCCGTCGCGATCTGCGTCGCACATGACCATCATTTCATGTACTTGCTGGTCCGATGAGGGCAACCTGTCATGTGTGCAATCATCAAGTCATCGGAACTGCACATCAAGCATGGCCGGCTTCTATTGTGGATCATACCCCATTTTTTGAAGGCCTGCTTGTAGCTCGTGCTCATCAAGAGATCCATTGGCATTGAGGTCAAGTTCCTCAAATACTTGCCTGTACCTGGACTCGTCCTGCAGTTGCTGTTCTTCCGCAGCCTGGTCATCACCATCAGTCACCTCATACATGAAATATAATTCTTTTCTAAAAAATAATTTGAAAATTTATATCAATTATAAATCGAATATTTGTTATTTTTTACTTTTGATTTTTTTTAAAAAAGAAATGAGCAAGTACCGTGAGTGGTGGGGACGGTGCGTTCTGTAGAGTCGCAGCTGCGGTAGCAATAGCTGCGGCAGTCGTCGAGGCCGCGGGCGGTGGGGAAGCAGGAGGAGTAGAGGACGAAGTAGCTGTGGTGGTGGCGGCTGTCGACGTGGCCGTGTTTGGTGGTGGCGGCGACGATGTCGTCTTGGGCGAGGTTGTGGCTGCACGCCTCTGCAGAGGAGCGTGCGCAGCTGCAGCACTCATAGCTATGAGTGATTGATGATTATGTATAATATACCTTCGGACAGGTTCCTCCGGTTCTTCTTCTTCGCTAACGAGTAGGAGGAGAGTTGGATGAGAAGCTTGTCTTTTTGGGTCTCGATTTCTGCAGAAATCAAGTTCAAATGAATTTAAAAGAATTAATCTGTGACAATTAGTTGACTGCCCCTCACTCAATGTCTGCAGCCTGCTACGTCTCGATTTGAAAGAGCTTTGCGATCTTGGGACGTACCAACAAAGTCTGTATATCTGCTATCAGAAGTGGTGAAGGACCTGGTGGTATCTTCAAGTTCGCTCCCAATCTCTTTTTTCAATCGTTGCTGCTGGTCTCAAGGGTGGTCTACCAGAGGGCAAAAGATGAGGTACACCATGATCGATGGCCCAGGCCTCTTGGCCTTCGTCTTCACCAGAGATGTCAGCTGCCTTCTAATGCGTTTCGGAAAAACGAAGTTCGTTTGTCGAAATTTCAGGACCAGAGTTGAGGGTGATCTCTGGGCCATCACTGTTGGGCTCTGTTCGACAAGGTGATCTGGCTTGGAGGGCACCCGCCATGACCCGTGTGGTGAGGATGGGAAGGAGTTCTGTGCGCATCCATCAGGCTGGCTGAAGCCGTCCATAAGGACAAGGCACGGGTAGGAGCACGTGAGAGAGAGAGTAATTCTGATCTCGGTTTGCAAGGGGACATGCGTGTCTTCAACGTTATATACAACATGGGAGCCCGGGCCAAGGGAAAGGTGGGCGCAAGGTTCTGCTGTCCGCGTCAACTATTGTCACAACGATGGTTGCAGTTGCAGCGGAGTACAGTCGAGGCAGTAGGCCTCGGTGTCCTTGCCTTGCCGCTTGTAAAACTCGCGCTCCAGCTGTCGCCCACACTCTGCAGTAAGAAGAGCCATTTCAATCAGTGGGATTCCACCTCGTATAGAAGTCTGTGGAAGGATCCGTGATATACCAGTGCAGGTGAAACAAGGCCGGTGGTAGACTTGACCTAGGGCCAACAAGCGTGGCTGATCATCAGGTATGGCAGAGGTACAGCGAGCACACAGATCGAGCTGGCCAGATTGCGTGGTTCGCCGAGCGTGTCCGAGCTCTTGGGCACGCGAAGGCAGCATTCGCACGTGATAGTGAAGCACCGGAGTAACAGTATTACGCCTGGCCTTAAATCCGGGACCGGTCTCCTGAAGCGGCAACGGCGAGATCGTGGGTGGGCCCTGGAGAGGAGAAAGATGGGCTATACGGTGCATGTCCTCCGCATCGTCATCTGCCAGCTCTGCGACGGCGGCTTGTTCGCAGGACAGTGTCTTAATCCCATCGACGGCCAACTTGCGCTGCAAGCTGGCAAATATACTGTTCATCTCCTCGTTCTCGTTTTCTTCACCTTCTTTCTGTTCCTCGGCTGCAGTTTCATTTTCGTCCTTCTCGTCGTTGATACTATCATCACCCTCATCATCTGGTGTTGGCGGCGGTAGTATATCACTGGTATGTAGTTCCGATATGGGCTCATGCTCAAAAGATCTTGATTCCGATAGAACAGATGGTGTCCAGTTGGGTCGCGTTTCGGCAATACCTGAGTCCGTGAGCTTCCTGTGGAGGAAGTCGAAGATTTCATTCATCTCGCTCTCGCTCTCACTCCTTGTGGAGATAGGAATCGTAGCATGTGTAGAAGCAGCAGAGGGCAGGTCTGACGACGATTCCGATGCCATCATGAAGTTAGAAGATAACGCTTCTGAAGAGCTCTCTGGTTCGACGGTATCTTCGTCACATGTTGCCTCTGGTTGCCCTTCATCTATCTGCAATCTTTCCTGTGAGTCTTCCAGGCCTTCAATCTCCCTTTCTACCATGAGCATGATATCCTGATGGACAAGAGGGTGTCAAGAAGGCGTGGTGATAAAGTCGCACGAGCAAGACACAACATACCTCGCCTCCTGAGTGGGACTCACCGCGGGCGCTCAGCTGGCCAGACACGGCAAGCGCCTCTTCGGCAGCCGAGGGAGGAAGCGCCATCCTTATTTCCATCTTGAGCGTCTGAACCTGCAGTGCCACCTTCTCTCGCAAGTTCTGCCATGAGTTCAGCCTGTGTAAAAGTCGCAGAGAACGAGTAAGATATCGCACCAAAGCTATAGAAATAGGAATAACAAATGTGTTTGTGCATACCTCACTCTTTTCACAACGTCTTTTTGTCGTATGGACTCAACGAGAAGTATGGTCTCTTCGAATAGTGTGGCTGAGTCGCGCATGATCGTCTTCCAGGTCATCAGATTGTAAGCGTTGCGCTCCACCACCTTATCTCGAGAGAAATTGCTGTCTGCCGGACCAACCGTCCGTAAGCTATAATCAAGAAGTGATCGTCGGAAGCTGCGCTCAATGGCCTTGAGGAGGCACGTCAGGTTATAGACAATCTTGGAGAACTCGTTCAGCTCGGCCATACTAGGATTCTTCAGCCGTTCCGCAGATGAGAAACTGAGAAGGAGATTGTCCAACACTGCTGACACACTCTCAAGGTCAGCCAACAAGAGGGCCTGCTCGCTGAGACCTGCCCTCGCAGGCCCGAGCTCCTTGTTGACTGCAGGCAGCAAATAGAAATTGATAAGTTCGTGAACGAGAGGAAGGTAAAGAAGAGAGTCACGACGTACGAAGCTCAACAGCAGCACCGGTGAGTACGTCGCCCTGTAGCAGCTGTAGTGAGTTCCTGATGTTGCGCTTGCATAGAGTGATAATAAGAGGCTCCTCTGCCCCGCTGTTGCCTTTCCGATTGGCATTCGCATTACGCACGCTCCTCCAGAATCGTTCTCGGTCCTTGTCAGCCGGCTCCTTAGCGCCGCTTGACGCTTCAATGCTGCTGGACGTTGTGGAACGTCCCAGAACGAGCTTCTGACGATTGGGCGGCTTAGCGCTATCGCTGGACCGGCCCAGAGGCGATCGCTTGGTCTCCTCGCTGTTGGTTAACGAACGCAATCGACCCAACATGTATCCGCCAAGCTCAGCCACCGACTTGTTGGAGTTCGTGTTGCTATTGTTGGCTTCCTCCGACGCTTGCGATACAGCAGAGCTGGGCTTTTCCTTCTTCAGTTCTTGCCTTTGGAGTCCGCTCTTGGAATCGCTTCGTGGTGTGCCGACATAGGAACCGCCGCTCTTCTTCACAGGGCCCGGTGCAGGGTTCTCGCAAACTTCGCCAATCGCCACTTCGCCCACTGGCACAGCCAACACGATGCCGGATCCGAATGACTTCTTACGAGGCCGAGCAGGACTCTCCAAAACGGCTAGGAAACTAGGGCTCCGATCACGATGCGGTTTGATCTCACTGGTGAGCTTCCTGAGAGTATCGAGCAGTGTCGAATGTGGGTAGGGAGACTCTTCAGAGGGTCCGAGCATTCGTTGCTTGGCTTCGGCGAGCTCCTGAAGCAAAGACTGGATGGCCTCCTCATTCGGCAGAATCTTGACCACTATGGGAGCATCAGTAGAGCTCGTCATGCCGGTTGTAACTTGGAGCGATGACACGCTATCAGAAGTAGGATTCACAGTCTTCTTCGCTGCTAGATCAGCCTCGACGAGGGCGATAACCTTGTCGATGCTGCGTACGATTTCTGTTCGCATGATGAGAAGTGCCTCGGCCGTCTCGTTCTGAAGATAGCCACGAATGAGTTTGATTTGCTCCTCGATCTGCTCAACGGGCGTGAGGGTAGCGTGCTCCGCAGGCGGTTTCATGAGCCCTTCGATTGTATACGCCTTTCTCGTGTCACTATCGGGGATCTTGGCATCACTGTCGGTTATCTCTATTGTGGTGTCCCGGGTCACGCTCTCCTTCTTCCTCTGTCTCGCGATAAGTCGGCCGAGCTTGGATCCCTTGCGCTTACGATCACTCTTGGACTTTCTCTCCTTCTTCTCTTTCTTCTTCAGAGCTGAGGTGCTGGTATTGCCGTCCTTCCTTGAGGAGGACTCGTCTTTGTCAGTTTCGCTCTCCACGCTAAGATCCATATTGTTCGTCTCGTCTCCCTTCTCCTTTTCCTTGACTTGATTTTCCTCTCCCACCTTTGCTTCATCTAGTCGTTGCTTGTCTGCGTCGTGAACCTCTCCGCCGACACCCGTCACTTCCTTTTCTTGTTTGCTATCCTTCGCGTCTTCCTGACTCTTGTTCTTACCGTCCTTGTCCTGATCGTTCCCCCTAACGTCATCCTTTGAGCGAGCTCTCGGGATCAGCTTGGATCCTTTACGACCACCTCCCTTGGTATCCTTTCGACGCTTCTTTGGTTCTTCCCCAACAGTCTTGGGTTCGCTGTCGCCAACACGAAGACGATCATTGCTCGTTGATCCGTTCTCACTTGAGGGGCCTTCGCTTGTACTTGTGCTCACTGACTCTGCATATCTCCGCTCGGCAGTCGGAGAGGCTGGCGCAGAGGGAGCCTTTGACTTGGATTTCTTCTTTTTCTTCCCCACGGCGTCGCTCTCGCCGCTTACGTCCGTTACTTCGATCATACCAGCAAACTCCCGGCTCGACTCGAGTGCAAGGGAGAGCTCCTTCTGGTTCTTGCGCTGGGCCTTCCGCCGCTTCTTACGAGACTTTTTCGTTGGTTCCATTAGTGCCATTCTCTTCGTCATCTTTTCGTGAGCTATCCGCAGGCTCGCTCGGTCCATCACTACGTAGTTCTTCAACCGCGTTTCGGATACGCATCGCGAAAGAGGTCGATGTGACTGATGCCATGTCCGAGGATCGCGAGGAGGTCTTCTTCTCCTCACGGAAACGTTATCCGACTGATAGAAGTGACCGTTAGCAGCAGATGGATTGCAAATGGCGGCAGCGTGCTGCTCTATCATTCTTCCAACCGTAAACTCCTTGATATCGTGAGCGTCATCGGATGTCGATGGCCAGAGGGCATGGAGACAGAGAGTTATGAAGATGAGCACAGGTTTCTCCTCCTCCACGAGCGCCTGATAATCACGACCACAGACGAATGGAGGTATGCCACATGCATTGTGCAATGCAGCAACAGCAGCGTCAATGGAACCGGGGCCTTTGCTGATATCGGATGATCCATTGTCGCATTGGGCATCGAGAAGCTCAGGGCGAGCAATGCGTATGAGCCTGGCATAAAGCGAACCGTCGCGAATGGCCGAATCTACGGACGCGAACATAGTTTCAGGGAGGGTTTTTACTCGATCAGCCTTTTCCCCTTTGCTTTGTGAGTACTTTCCTTTGGTCTTGTCGTTCTTCTCTTCCTTCTTCTCTTTCCTCTTCTTCTTTTTCTTCTTTCGCCCGCTATTCGTTCCTGACTGCGACGAGGTGCCCTCTTGTGTCAGGAGGTAAACGACTCGCTGCTTAAGCATGCTTCTCGCTCGCGCAAGTGATATGGGACCATTCATCAGAGTATCAGACTCTGCGAAGGAATACAAAACACAAGCTTCGTCAATACCACACTCCTTGCGTGTGCGCGAGCTATAACACGTACCCAGGTCCCGTCGCCATGGTTTGATGATGCTGTAGAAGACGACAAGGCCCCACAGAAGCGCAAAGATGGATTTCAGCTTCCCTTCGTGCACGTCTAGAAACTGCAATGAGTTGAATGTATGCGAAAGAGAACGGAGCTGTTTAGCTTACCTCGAGGCTGAACGACATTTAGAAGGGGAATGTTCTCGTTCCGAATAAAGGCGAAGCACACCTCAACATTGGCAAGGTTCTCACCAGGCGTCGACGCATTACGCACATCGGAGAGGCGCTTACCCGAGAGTTGCTCCAGAAGAACAGCCAGGACCGCACCTGGGTGATTAACAATTAAAGATTAAAAAATAAATAAAGACCAAAATTAATCCAGCGCACAGAAAGAACGTACCGGTCAGGTCTGCCGATAGGTTAGCGATGGCTGCATGTTGTGCTTTGGCCAGCCAAAAGTTACACCAACTCAGAAAGGCCTACGTCATTGCAAGTAAAATTAGAGTCCGTCACGAGGGACGCAAGGGCAGGGCCGTACGGAGTAGTGCAGCTTTTGGCCAAGGGGAAGTTGTTCGTAGGCATAATGATCAAGGCGAGAAGTTCTTGAAGTTGTCGAAGATAGAAAGCTCTGCGCCATCGGTGAATGAACGGATAGATTATCTAGTAAAGATTTGCGCAGATGAGGTTGAGAGATGGATGAAAACGGAGCGAGAGAGCAACGAGCTGAGGAGCCGGAATGTGGATGCTGTCTTTCAGCTCCCCCTCGATCTATATAAACCTTAAATGTCCAGGGCTTCCACCATGCTACTGACACTCGATTTGAAAGAAGAGAGCCGAGTGCGTTTGCTGGCGCGAAGATCTCTTCTCGCGGCAAACCGTTACGAAGGGACACGCGAAGATAGTCTGCATAAATAGATAGCCGTGCGGTTAAGGTAATGGAATGATAAGCATCCGTAGGAGGAGTTCACCATGATCGATTGATACCGACGGTAAGAAGGCCTATTCTTCATTCATATCGGAAGGAACCTAATGCATCACGAGACTTGGCGAGTTGGTGCAGAAGCACGCCAGCCGCCACACTCACGTTGAGCGAGTCTAGCTGATACAAACTGCTTCGAGACGTGATTAGAGCTTGCTTCACTCCAGCTCGATCATCCCCACTTTCAATCTTAGCCGTCTCTGAGCAGGCCTGTCTGACGCTCGGTCGCAGTCCATAGCCTTCATTTCCTATTGGCAATGAATTATGGCCGAAACAGAGTTGCATTGCAGAGAAGGCAACAAACCTAGCACCAGAATGGTAGGTACGGAGAGCTTCAGCTTATCACTGGGACATGAACGCTCCTCTAGAGCCGCACCCAGTACGTTCCAACCTCTGGAGTAAGAACGGTATCAACAAGCATGAGATTCTGCTGAGCCAACAAGTTCATGAATGCCGCTCACCGTGTGCTGCTCTCGTGTAAAAACTGTGATAGATGCCGTGCCCGGTACAGTCGAGTGAATTCGAGAGCACCCGCACTTGCCTAACCAAAAGGATGAGAACTAAGATCCAACAGGAGACGCCAAGCGTATCTTCACCTTCGAAACGTGGGCGCTTGGTGGGCAGCAGTTCTTTTCACTACATAGAACGTTAAGGACCGGCGAAGTTGAAGGGAGTCCACTGAATGATGTACCTAAGTATAATTCCAGTGACGCCGAAGAAGTACGAACTCCTCACGATTGCTCCAAAGTTCTGTTAGGCACGCTTGTCATGATGGAAGCCAAGCATTAACACAGCATGTGAAAGAGGTGTACATGCGGGTCCCACACTTCGTCCAACGCCACCCATAGAGGCGGCCAAGCCTGGCGAACAACCCCATTCTCCCTCTCGCCTTGTGGCGGTTCGACCTTTTCCAGGTAGTTGGCAAGCTGTGGCCGCAGTGTGGAGCAATGGAGTACCACACCTTGGTGCACATTACCCGGTCCTACCATCCTGCAGCATTTACCACACAGTCATCAGAGGCATGAGTCAGGTACTGAAGAAGAAGAAACACGTGAGGTCGATGACATCGAACTCGTGAGGAAGCACAGCTCACCTGGAGAGCGCATCTCGGGACAGGCGTTCCACGGGGAGGCTCATGTGATGGGCCAGCTCCAGTATACCCTGCGTCGTCGCCGCACGCTTGCCGCTCGCGCCGCTTCGCAGCAAAGCATCGTCCTCGCCTACAACCGCGGCATTGGCTTTCGCCTCACGAAGCAAGTAGAGACGACTGAGGTGGCGCCTCGAAGCCCCCGAGGTGGTGCTCCTCCCTTGAGGTGGTGCTTGGTCGTCGAGATGGGGTTCCTCCGTGTTGCATCCTTCCATGTTGATGTCGGAAGGACCAACATAGTCGGCATCGGAGGCCGCCGCTGCGCGGGCCAGGGCAGCTTCCACTGGCTGCAAGCCGTAGAGGAACTCTTCTCCGTGGGTACGGCTGCTGGTCGGTAGGGCGGTTGCATCAGCATGATCTGACGGACCTCGTCGTACGGAACGATGTGGCGAATCTCGCGAACGATACGAAAGATGGGCACGTAGCGCAGGCATACGTGGGCGCACACCAAGCGAAGACGAGGACAGGCCACGATTCGAGATGCTGCGCAGCGCGGCTGAGCAGGAGCACCAGCCGGCCCCAGCGGCGCGCATGAGGCAAATAAACAAATAAATCTGAAACAAAAATTTTAATCGTTTGGAAAACATTTCGAAAATTCTAAATGTATTGCGCAAAGCCACACGTGGGACCGGAAAGAACAGAAGAGCGAAGAAATGGTTCAAGCTTGAGGGACGAGAAACACTTAGTACTCGTGCTCCTCGTCATCATTCTTTTCCTCCTTGATGCCGGCCTTCTCCCTCTCGGCGGCCTCTCTGTCCCGCTTACCCTCGTACCTCTTGTGTTGGCGTGTCCTCTCTCCGGCCTTCGTTCTTGTCTTGTCTGCCTTCCGCCACAGAGCGATTTCCTAGAGTACAACAACAACGATGGCGTTGGCTCAACAGATGAAGCTTACGGAAGGATAAGATCAGGCAAGTGTACCTGTTGCTTGAAGTAGCGGCGATCCTCCTCATCCACCAGGACAAGGTTGAGGTAATACTTGAGGGAAAACTTGTTGTTGATGTTCCGGTACGTGGGCGTCAGATCAAAAGGCGTCAAAAAGAGACGGATAGGAATCGATTCGCCTCGCACGGGAGCGCCATCCATGATCTCGTACTTGGTGATAGTCTCGCTTTCATTGTAGAGATTGGGTCCTGTAGTAGGAATGTGTGAATAAGAAACGCTTCCGCTGCAGGCAAGCGCCATGGCTTCCCATACCAGATCCAGCGGACTCTCTCTTGATGAGGGCGATTTCCATGTGCTTGATCTTAATGCGCACCAGCAAGAAGTAGATCTTTCCTATTATCACACAAGTGTAGATTTGAGTCAGTGAACCGACGGATGGAATGAGTTGGTTCGATCGAGAACGTACCGATGATCACGTCCTTGAGGTGATACTTGGATCTGTTATACTCGAACTCGATGTGGAGACAGTCCTCGATACCGACTTCCATCTTGATAGGGTTGTTGACATCAGGAGCCTGGTGATAGTTGTGGACCCAGATGTCCTTCTCGCTTGTCACCGTGGAGGCCAGACCCCTTGTCACTGTCACGCGAAGGAAATACCTGCACC